>JAPTJF010000221.1:0-40627 GCA_029339195.1 Micractinium sp. NFX-FRZ
TTTCCTTCCCTACCCTCCGAGAGCTTGCTCTCTCCCCCTCCTCCCCCCCCCCCCCCCACACACCAAAAAAACTACCTGTGTCCCTCGACACCACCCCACTCTGTGAAACCTCGCGAAAACTTGTACTCCGCGGGGCCTCCTTTCTATGCCCCTTGCGCACCAGCAGCCCCAACCAAGCAGCTGGCACATGCTGGCAGCAGCTGGAATACGGTTCACTCCCATGTGCGCTTCAGCAGTTTGACTATACATGCGCAGTTGTGCAAGTGCTGATCGCCCATTGATCCAAACAAGGGAGGCACACGCGAGGGGAGGCCTGGGCGGTGCACGTGCACAGCGCAAAACACTTGCTTGCGGAGGAAGGAGGGAAACATCGAACAGGCTGTAAAATTATGAGCGACACTTGACGTATTAGTTGAACGATTTGGATAGAACACAAGCGTACAGCCGCATGTCAGCAAGGGCTGGAGGGGTGAAAGACAACGAATTGGCAGCATGGAAGCGCTAGCGGGGCACCAACGTGCGGCGGCCCGAGACTACAAGCCCAAGCAGCGGGGAGCCGGTCCCAGGTCGTCCACGTGTGCATGATGCAGCAAAACCACTTCTTAAAAACACTGGCAACGGTGAAGGTGGCACTAAATCATCTGAATTCAAAAGGCCGGCAACAAAAAGGCTGCGGCTAACCTCAAGAGGCCAACGCTTGCCAAGGCTGCCGCTCATGCCAGCTGGCACGCCCAATCCGACTCAATCGTGAAGTAGTACCGGCAGGTTTCAGGCTCAGCAGCTTCCGACATCACTGGGGTGGAGGCAGCCGGGTCGCACGCATAGGTGACGTAGCCCTCACGAGGGCCGACCTCGCCGTCGCATCTTTCGCCGGCCGTGAAAGCCTGCGGTGTGGGTGGGGGGCGAGCACGCAGGGGGCGGTGGGTGGGATGGGAGGGCCAAGATGGTGCCTTGCATACTGGCGCTACGCAGCATGGTGCATGTGCATGTCTGAAGAGTTCCCCGCCCCGGGCGGGCGGGCATGGGGCCCACTTGCACGGGGAGCACCTTTGGTTGTGTGCCTCCCGTGAGCGAGGGACTGCTGGGAGGACACAACCCTCGCGCACTACCACACCTCCCGCTCCCAACGCTTGCTTTCTCGCGTGTGCTCTTTACCTGGTAGTCTGGCCTGGAGGCAGTGGCATTGTAATATCCCACCATGAAGGCCACGGGCCAGGTGGTGTCGATTTGGTGCAGGTCCAGCTTGTACCTCACCAGGTAGCAGTACTCGAAGATGCACCGCTCAAACAGCGTGCCCACGGCGGGCTGCAAGGGGGCAAGGGGCAGAGGGCACAACGATGCTCAAAGACGGCGGAATTCGGTGTGCAACCACACGAGGGACAGGCAGGAGGGCATGCTGTCAAGCAGAGCGTGAGCGCCGGGGCATGCCACCGCAGGCTGCACGCAGGCGGGGGCAGGCCCACGGGCGGGCACGTGGTGCGGCCCAGCGCCAGAGTGGCCGCCCGCCTGGGAGGGCCAACATGACCTGTTCATGATCCCGCACCACCCTCACCCGTCATGCACAAGTCTGTGATAACTTGCCGATGTGCCGGTTCAGTGCACAATGGGCCCTCAGAGGGACTTGCGATGTGTGGGCAAAAGTGCAGCGCCGGCGCCACAGGCAACCACCCCTGCTGGGGCCGCGTAGGGCGCCCCCTTTTCCCCGGCTTTACCCTGGCGCGTACCTCTGGCGCAGGGCCCTGCGGCGGTGGCGGCGGCGGGCCCTCCAGCGGGGGCGGCGGTGGGCCCTCAAGCGGGTCGATGCGCCTAATGCCGGAGATATGGCCTGCCTGGTTGGGCACTTGTGTCCATCCCGTCTGTCCCTTGAGGTAGCACTCCTTCCTGGCGGGAACGTAAGTGTAGGCGTAGCAGTCGTCACGGTTGCGGCACGCCACGCAGCATGCCTCCACATACTGGACCCCGGTGATGGTGAACACTGTTCCACTGAGGAGGTTGGTATCATATAGCACGTCGCCACACACCGCGGGGAGTGCGGCTGCAGCGCAAGGGCCAGGGAGGGGCCAGGCAGGTGGCTGGGTGGGTGCAGCAACAGAGGGGCAGGCGGGCGATGTGGCGCGCAAGCGCGCTCCAGATAATGTGCTGCTGTGGCTGCCAACGCAGGATGCGGCATTGGCTCGTGTGGCTGTCGAATGCGTCAAGGCAGAATGCAGGCGGTAGACAGAAGGGGGGAGGCTTACGGGGTGGAGGTGGAGGCGCAGGCGGCGGGGATGGGGCCGGCGGCGGGGAAGGGGCCGGCGGTGGGGGAGGCGAAGGCGGTGGGGAGGGCTGTGGGGGCGGCGGGGAGGGGGCTGGCGGTGGGGGGCGGCGAGGTGGTGGCGAAGGCGAAGGCGAAGGCGGTGGCGCAGGAGAAGGGGAGGGTGGGGGAGGACTTGCCAGCTTGCGGGGAGGCGGCGGCAGGCGGGTGGGTGGCGGGGAAGGGGGCCTCCGCACGACAGTGAGAGATGGCGGCCGCGGCGGCGGCCGTGGCCGTGCTGGCCGCCGCTTCAGTGAAGGGGGCGGCGGCCTCTTGCGAGGCGCCGCCTGAGTCCGCAGCAGCTGCTGTGCTGAGGCGCTGGCGCTGTCATGGCTGCCACTGGCAGCAGCCACACTGCACGCAGAGAGCAATGTTACCACGAGCACCGCCAGCGCTGCCGCCCACTGCGCACGGCTCATTCTGTTGGGTCTGCAGGCTCTGCAAGCAGATGGAGGACGCGCAGTGGGTGCATGCTGGTGTGTGATCTGCCTACGCGGCGCACACAGCTCCAGGCAGACTTGTGTGATAACAGGGAAGGGTGCGAGGACCCAGCCAGGGCGGGCCCTGGCTGACGGCGGGTGCAGAGGCGGCGGGCACTGCAACTCCCAGGGGACCAGCATTCGGACCGGGGGCAGAGAGCGGCGCAGCGGGCAGCTGCACCCCGCCCTTGTAACCCTGGCAGGGGGTGGAGAGCTTCCGAGCTGCTCTTGTCCGCGGCCCGTCCGGAGGATGGTGGGGGTTGGACGCTCCACCAGCCGGGCGCTCACTTGCTATCAGCCTTAGGCGACGTTAGCACAATACGCAGGGTGGCGCGGCCGGACGAGCTAGTTCTCCAGGCTCAGTGGGCACACGCCGATGCCGTCGAACGTGGCCAGCTCCTGGGCTGGCGCCAAGTGTGCTAAACACGCCGACTACAGCACAAACACCGTTCCAGAGTTTATCGGCACATCGCGGCCGCTGCCTCGGCGGTACGCCTACATGTACAGCGCCCGGGACAGGCGCACGAGAGACACTCCTGCTCCCAAACCTACTGTGACCAGGCACCTGGCATTGCTGACAGGCCAGGCATGAGCGATAGATAGGCGCAGGTCGTAGGATGCAGGGCGCAGGCTTCCCCTGGTGCTGCAGCGGCGCAGGCGGTGCTGCCGCACGAGCAAGCACCATGAGCTGGCACATTTGCTGCGCAGGCAGTGCAGCGCATCCCGGCTGGTTGCTGCGCAGCACACGGGTGGTAGCTCACAAGGGGTTACCAAGGCTGTACTTTGGAATAGAGGTGCGGGGTCGATGGGGGCAGGGAGGCGGGAGACGAGGGCGCAGTGCCTGGAGTGCGGTGGCGGCAGCGCGGGGGGCGGCCGGAAAAGAGGCAGGCAAGGCAGCCTTTCTGGCAGGGCACCCTGCTGCATGCAACTCCGCTGTGCCACTGACACCGCTGCTGTGCCGGCGTTGCACAGCTTCGTGGCAGCACCCTCCTCCTCATTGCCGCAAGTCCCAGCCTCTGGCAAGCAAGCGTGGTTACACAACTACGGCAGATTGCCCAATGAAGATCTGCTAACAGGGCCGGCCACCTCACAGGCCAGCAGAGAGCTTGCAGAGCAGCCACAGGTTTGCGCACACAAACCACGCCACCAGGGCACGCGCTGCTGGGGACTGCGTGCCGCCCAGCAGGGAATGCAGCCAGCAGTTGCATGCGGCAACAGCCCGGCAGACTGCGCGCTGCGCCCCGGCGGTGGTGCCAGTGCGGCCGCCAGCACCAAAGTCGCCTGCTGTGCTCCCCGCTGCCGAGTGCTTGTTGGGGAGGCGCCGGTACTGCCATGTCGCCAGCAGGCAGGGCAGGACAAAGCCCACGGCGAGGTGCAGGACGGATGCCGTGGCGTGGCACACCGCTGCCGGGGGCGCGCTGCCTGCACTCGTGTGGCGGGCAGGCAGAACTGTTAAGAACATCAGGGAGAGGCCTACATGGCCCAGCAGATGGCTCGATGCCAGGCAGCGGGGCTCGCGGTTTCTCTTCCCCCCCTGCCCTGAGCACCACCCACACATTTGAAGTCCCTCGCTGCCAACCCTCCCTCCCCGCACCTGCCAGCACTGCCAGTGAGGGCGCGAGGTGCCCCGCCATGGGCACAAATGCTGCCAGCGGCTGGCTCAGGTGCTCCAGCAGCGCAGCAGCGCCCGCCTGGCGCTGACGGGACAGCACGCTCGACAGCAGCGGCGCCTGGCAGCAGCCGGCTGGGTTCCAGGTGAGTGTAGTGAGGGAGCCAAACAGCGCGAGGGCTGATGCAGGCGGCAGCAGCACCAAGGACCCCCACAGGGCCATGTGCAGGGCGCGCATGCCTGCAAGGCAGCAGGGGGCAAGGGGCGGTGGAAGCCCGGGAGTGTGCGTGCTGGAGTTGGCTAGCAATCACGCTTGCGAGTTGTCTGTCTCTGGTCAATCGTTGAGGTCCACGGAGAAGTCTTTCACAGAGCGGACGCAGCTGGGTGACTGTTGATGGTAGTTCTATATGTTCTTTGTTTCCAGGCGAGGCAATGCACTTGGCTATGCTGGTCCCCCAAAACGCAGGCAATCAGAGCAGGCCTGACGGGTCCACAGGTTGCACGATTTCCTCAAGGGAATGCAGGAAGGCTGGGAGTGTCATTACGCCCAAGTTGACATCAGGCCACACAGGGCAGCGCACCTCCCGCGACTCGCAGCCAGTCGAGCGCCGCTCCCGCGGCGCCCGCCTGTGGCGGACGCTCCAAAATCAGAGCAGCACCCACCTGCAGGGCGGGAAGGTTGAATGGGGAGGGCCGCGCACACTGGCAGTGGTGTGAGAATGGGGAATGGCAAGGCAGGGGCAGGGCAGGGCAGGGACCATGGGAACAACCAAATTCAAGCGCGGCAGCAGCGGGCCCTGTCGGCGCGCGCGCACCCCCATCTGGCGCATGCACGGCATCGCCGCCGCCAGCACGATCCAAGCGGGGAGAAGCCAGGGCCTGAGGGCGACAGAGCGGTGGGAGCGGAGAGGGGCAAGAGGGGGCCTCAGGCTGTGGGTCTCACGGGGGCATGTAGCAGGCGGCGCCCTGCGCCAGTGGCCCAAATCGCACGCCGACAGCCTGCGCGTCTTGCCTCCTTGCGACCTGTGCTGCTCAGCACCTCACCTGTTGCGCCAATACGTTTGCGGCTTCCAAAGGATGAAGGACACGAAGGCCAGAGCACCTAGCGCCAGGCAGGCGGGCTGCAGGCGGTGAGGGTGGCCGGCACTAGTACTGTGCCACCTGCTGGCGGCAGACACCGCCTCCCCCACCGCCATGCAGAGCTGGGAAACGACGTCCACTTTCAGTGAGGGAGTGCACCAGAGTGAGGGCATGCCGCGCGCCGCGGTGCCGCCAAGGTTTGCGTTGCCGGCAGTACCGTCCTTCTGTGGCGGAGAGAGCTCGGGGCGCGCGTCGACATGGTCACAGCACACCGTCGAAGCCGTGCAAGCTGCCGCACAGCTGCACCTGGGCAGGGGCATGGCGGGAGGACAGGTCGGGTGTTCGTCAAGTTCAGGAGTTCTCGAGGGCTGGGCAGCGCCTATCAAGGCTGTGGAAGTCATTAAAGTGGAACAGGACAGTGCGAGCTGGGCCACAGTTGCTCCTGTTCTGTGCAGCTTCCTGTCTTCCCTGCTGTACCGGCTTCACCCCGCCATGGGCTGGAGGGGATACCTGGCCCCATGCCATCAAGGTTGATGCTGCTGCAGGTTTCTGGGCGGCATATCCATGGGCTGGCAAGGGCGCAGGAGCATGTCATCCCAACCCTTGGCCAACCCAACCCCCGCTTGCTTGCGGTGCGCCCGGTTGAGGAAGCTGCCGACAGCTCGTTCCCGACAGTACGGCAACCAGCACTGGGTCTCATAGCTCCAAGCCTTTGGCACCTCTCTGGAACAACCATGCAGCACTGGCGCCTGCCACTTGGTGTGCTGGCCCGCCGCGCATGTGCACAGCTGCGAGCTCTGGTCAAGGGGGGCATGGGGAGGGGTACCGCACACACTGCCCAGTCGCCGGTGCCGCCAGGTGGCCAGGTGCTGCGCAGCCTGAGTGCCTCACCTGCCGGCATCTGCCACGCGGGCCACTGCGGCGTGACAGTGTGCTCGACAAACCAATCAGTGGCGCACTCACTTGCACCCCTTCTTCTTCACCTCCACCACCACCTGCAGCCCCGGCTTTCCAAGCACCTCTTTGGTTCGTTACACAGAGTCTGCCTTCTCAGACAGGCCACGAACCTAAAGCACCTTGTTGCGCATCGTTACAGTGCATATAAACCATGGGAAGCCCCTCTCAACTGGGAGATGCTGTGGGAGGGCATTCAGGCAACTAACAGGCGTCTGTGCTACGGTGGCACGCAGGTCAGTAGCCAATCGATTTCCACCCCTTCTGCTGCAGCTCGAGCCGCAGCGCCTTGATGCGCTTCCGGTTGATCTTGCCGTCGCTCTCGCCGATGCGGGAGGCTGAGCTGCAGAGTGGCACAGGGAGGAGCACGGACGCGGGCAGGCAGGCTGAGTGGTGGGGCGGCTGCACTTGCGTGCGGTTGAATCCCGCCATTGGTCTCGCCGGCACGGGAGGCAGGGCTGCAAGAAGGGAAGGGAAGCCAGGCAGATTTCGAGGTTTCGAGTGCGCTCCCGCCAACAAAAAGGCAGAGCAGGCACCAGCAAGGGAAAGGGACGGTGGGCAGGCAGGCAGTACGGGAGCACCAGAGTCAGCGTGCGGTTGACGCAGCCACCTGCCGCCCTCTGCACATGCGGCACAGCCACTTATGTAAGCACGTGGCAGTGGTACATTGTCCAGCCGCTGATGCACATGCTCGCTGGGCACTCCACGATGCCACGCAGCTGTCCATCCGTCAGCAACCTGCTGGCCGGCTGCCCCTCCACCCCACCCCTCGCCCAGCCCCTTGCGCATCAGCGCACGGCTTGCTGTTGAAGACAAGTGTGTGCGCCCACACGCGCTCACCGGTACTCCACAATGCCGGGCTTGTTGGCGGGGAAGAAGAACTCCACGTCATCCACGAACCCAAAGGTGGGGGACTGCAGGACAGGTGGTGGTGGTGGTGGGGAGTTGGAATGCAGGAGGGGCAGGAAACTAGAACTCCACGCCATCAGTGAACCCAAGGGTGGGGAACTGCAAGACAGGTGTGGTGGTGGGGTAGTGGTGGTGGTGGTGGGGAGCTGGAATGCAGAAGGGGCGGGGGACAAGAAACTCCACGACATCAATGAACCCAAGGGTGGGGGCCTGAGGGGAGCATGGAGGGGGCAGAGCGGAGTTGGACTAGTGCAAGGCAGGCAGTGGGGGGGTTCACCCCACACTGTTACCCATGGCCCAGAGGTGGGGGGCAGCACTGCAACTTTATGCTCGACTAAACAGGCATGCACTGGACCATCCTGTCCGCCTGCGCCAAACAAACCCCTCAGGGCAGCACTTCTGGTGCGCTGCATCGCCGGGTGCTGGCGGCAGGATGGAGGCAGTCTCCACCAGTAGCGTGCACGTAACGAGTTCCCCCTTGTCTTCGCACGACCGCCACCCACCTGGAACTCTGCGTACAGGTAGTCCTCGGTCTGCTTGATGATGGTGGGGGTGAAGCCGTCGGGCTTGCTGGCCTTGACAACCTGCTCACCAGCAGGGGCAGGAGGGCGGGAAGAAAGGAAGGTGGGTGGGTGCGTGGGGCGGAGGCCCGCATTGAGACGGGTGGAGCTGTCCAGCTTGCTTGCTGGCCTTTACCACGGTCATTTGTGAGGAAAGAGAACATTGCAGAAGGAGAGAAGAGTGGAGGGGTGCCAGCAATGGGCGCAAAGGCTTGTGTCGGGCATGGAGCAGCAGCTGCTGTTCCCTACCTCCCCCCCAAAATACCAACACAGTCATCAGCATCAGGCTTGTCCCACCTGAGCAGCAGCAGCAGCAGCAGCAGCGGCAGCGGCAGCAGCAGCAAGCCAGCATCGCAGCACACAGCAGCCCATGCCACTACCACCCCGTCACCTTCTGCCCATGGCCTGCTCCTGGGTGGCAGCAAGAGGCGGCAAGCAGGAGTGGCGAAACGACACGGCAGCAGCAGCAGCAGCAACAACAGAAACAACATAGGCGGGAGGGGCGCACCTCTACAAGCTCCGCCATGGCCTGCTCCCGGGTGGCGGGGTTCTTGCGGCCGCGCCCCTCCTCGGGGTTGTAGGTCCTGGGGCGGGGAGGAGATGAAAACGGGCGGTGGTTTTGGTTGCAACCACTCATGGGGCGGCCAGGGTGGCCAGCTGCCCGCCCACCCGGCTCATCAGTGCGACACATGGCTCATCAGTGCGGCACATTGCGTTCCGAGCTGCTGGCATCCCCTGCATGCCCCTCTGCTGCTGTCTCCTCGTTCTTTCCGCGCGTCCCCCTGCATGCCTACCGCTTGCACACATGACTGACCATACGTCTCCGTTGTGCCCCACCTCCTTCCCCCATGCCGCTCACCACTGCGGCACGTAGTGCTCCGGGTCGTTGGCCTCCTCTGCTGTGCTGATGCAGTTGGGGGAGGGCGGGCAGAGCCCCAGGGTCTTCAGGCCGCCGCCATAGTCCTGCACACCCAGCCCAGAGGGCCGTGGGGTTGCACCCCAGGTGAAGAGAGCACCCAGCACAGCGGTGTTCACGCTGTGCAGCACCAGCTCGCTGTGCATTGCAGTAGGAGGGAGGGAGGAGAACAGGGCGTGCGTGGCGAAGTCAGAGGGACGTGAGGGGGGCGGTGCCAGCGACTGCGGCGGGCGGGTGGCGGGGCTGGCTGCAGGGCAGGCCTGTGATCTGTGCAGCTCGTCGCATATCTGCGGCTGGGTTTCTGCGGCTGATCGCTTGTGACAATTGCGGGGGACGCGCTGGCGATGAACGAGGCGATGAACGAGCGCCCGTGACGGAGGTGTTGTCCGCAAGCACTCACCGGCGGCTGGTGGCAGCGGGGCGCTCGCCATCCTGCTGCGCACGGCACACCACCACAGCGTGCCGACGGGCACGGGAGCTGGGGGCCTGGGAGGCCACGAAAGGCCGAGTGCAGCTCAGTGTGGCGGCCATTGGGGCTGACTGTGCGCTGGAACCGTCGATCGGGATGCTACAAACCAGACGCGGGCGCCGATTGGCGTGGGAATGGGGATTGGGTGGCAGCCAGCGCCGCGGCATGCCCGCTGCGGCGGGAGCAAACACGCCAGCCTCCTCCCTTGCATGTGTGCAGCCTTTCATCTCTTCCTCGAGGGCGTTTACAAGTGGCACGCAACAAAAAGTACAGCAAGCAGTAGGCCGCGCCGTACAGCATGCGGCCAGCAGGAGCAGTGCAGCACGGCCTCTCCCCACCGGCCGCCGCCGCCGCCGCTGTGACCGCACAGCACAGCGCAGCACGCCCAGCGGATCAGTGCTTGCGGAACGCGGCGCCCCCAGCGTCGCGGCGCTCGCTGAAGTATGCGCGGCGCCCCACTGTGTCCTCCAGGGACCCCCCCTTGGTGGTGCCATACACGTCTTTTGTGGCGGCCTGCAGGAAGGTGGCCGTGTCGGTGTGGTGCCGCGTGACCTGCTCAGCCTCTGCAGCGGGGCAGGTGGGTCAAGGACAAGCATGAGTACATTGGATGGGGCCATTCAGTTGCGTTGGGGAGGGTTTTAATGAGCTGGGCAGTGTGCATGCTGTGCAGGGGAAGGCTGGCCTGAGAGCGCGGCAGCGAGCAAAGGTCTGAAGGGGGTCAGTGAGCTCACGTGTTGTGCGAGGGAGGTGCTCAACTGCAGGAGGGGCGGCACGATGTCCGCGCCGGATGGCTGGCTGGCCAGGTGGGCAGGTGCAAGCAGCAGCCCTGCAGGCACACCGCCCCACAAGTGTTCACCACGCAGCCAGGCAGCAGCACCCCAGGCCCGCACCTTCGGCAGCCTCCTTCTCCGCCTGGCGGCGAAGGCGCTGCGCCCGGTCCTGCTCGTGCTCCTGTGCCGCCCCCATCATCTCCGCCAACTTCCGCTGCTTCTCCTCCTCTGCAGCGTAGGGTGGAGGTGGGAGCAGGCGGGTGAGTTTCGTGGGGGAACAAGCACAGCACCCACAATTGCCTGCTGTCTCCGCTTCATGCTCCGCGCCTTGGCGCTATGGCTGCTCCGTCTACTCCTCTATGGAAAGAAGGATGCCAAAAGGGTCAGCAGGGCAGCGGGCCATGCGGCAGTGCTGAGCTGGACCGTGAGAAAGGAGCAGCAGGCAGGGTGAGCCCTCGTGCCTTCCAATCGCACTGCCTCCCTATGCGCCACCTGTGGCTGACTGGCACAGTGACCGCCCCAGCCTCAATGGCAGCCACATGCATGCTACACGGTGCTACCGTGAGTAACAAACGAGATGTAACATTCTCGCTCCCACCCCCTCGAGTTTGGACCCCTCACCTGTCAGCCGGCCGGTGCGGTACTCCTGCTTTTGGTACCGCTGCGCCGCCTTCTCGCGCTCCTCAGCCTCCTTGCGGCGCGCAGCCTCCTCCAGCCGCTTGCGCGTGGCCTCGGCAAAATCACTGCAGCATGAGTGAGTGAGCAAGCAACGAGCGAGAAGGATGAGCGATGCAATGGGCGGGATAGCATGGGCAGGCAAGCATGGGATATGGGCTCATCACAGTCACTGCATGGCGGGGAACGCTGGAAGCAGGATTGAACACACAGGAAGAGCAGTGTGGCTGGCTGGGCGGCAGCAGCCCGCAACAATCACAAACGGGGCCAGAACCATCCGCGGCTCCTGCCGCTGCGGCAGCCCAGGATATACCCCAGGCACATTTGGTCGCAAGCACACAGGTCCTCTCAACCCCAGGCTCGCTCCGCCCCAACTGCAGCTGCCACCGGCATGCCACAGGGGCCCCCACTGAGCCACATAAACCTGGGCCCCAACCATCGTCCCCGCGCTCCACGCAGCCTCACCTGCGGTCCGCCTGCCGGGCCTCCTCAGGCACGTGGCT
The DNA here is from genome assembly GCA_029339195.1 of Micractinium sp. NFX-FRZ. NCBI lineage: Eukaryota > Viridiplantae > Chlorophyta > Trebouxiophyceae > Chlorellales > Chlorellaceae > Micractinium > Micractinium sp. NFX-FRZ. The sequence continues at coordinate 11,218 of JAPTJF010000221.1, forward strand.
GGCCCAGTTGATGCCGTACTGCAGCACCTTGCCCTGGGCTGAGGCAGCATCCATGTGTACCTTCACCTCTGGCCGGGCCGCCGCCACCGCCGCCCCTGCGCCCGCCACCGCTGCTGCCTCTGCATGCTGCGGCTGCGGCTGCTGCTGCTGCTGCTGGCGGTCGGCACGTGGCTCCTGCGCGCCGCCCTGCTGCCGGCTGCGGTCGCGGCTGCGGCTGCGCCGGCGCTCAGGGGAGCGAGGCCGCCGCTCCTCACCATGCCTCTGCCGCTCGCCGCCCCGCTCCCGGCTGCGGCTGCGGGGCGCCCGCCGCCCATCATCCCGTCCCCGCTGCTCGCCGCCCCGCTCCCGGCTGCGGCTGCGGGGCCGCCGCACGCGGTCCTCGTCTTCCTTGCGGGGAGCACGGCCGCCGTACCGCCCCTCCTCAGGCCCATCGTACCGCCTGCCCCGCTCCCGCTCCCGCTCATCCTCCCACCGCCCACCATACCGCCCCTGCTCGTCCTCCCGCCGGACGCCGTACCGCCCCTGCTCGGGTGCATCATGCCGCCTGCTGGGCTCATTGTACCGCCCCGGCTCAGGTGGAGCGTACCGCCTGCTGGGCTCGTTGTGCCGCCCTGGCTCAGGTGCATCGTCCCGCCTGCTGGGCTCGCCGTGCCGCAGCACGTCCCGCTGCTGCTGCTGCTGCCGGTCGGGCTGCGCCGCCTGCTGCTCGGGCCGGCCACGTGGCGGTGATGCAGACCTGCAGGGGCAAGGGAAGCATCCGAGGGGGAGGGCAACAAGTTGGTGCGGCCCAACCTTAGCCCTGCTGCTTGCCTGGCTGACACGGCAGCCGAGCTGTGTGGCTGGAAGCGGGGTGGCAGGCAGGAAGGCAGGTAGGCACACACATGGCACGAGGGCTCACGGTGCTTGGCTGCAGCCACCCCAGCCGCCGCCCCAACCAATAAGGGCAGGTGGCCCAGCCACCCTGCCGCCCTGCCCGCACGCCCGCCCGGTCACCCACCGCTGCCGCTTGGCCCCCGCCGCCGGGTGCCGCTCGCGCTCGGCGTCGCTGCCAGAGGAGGGCGACGAGGACCGCCCCCGCTTCTCCTTCTTGCTCTTCTTCTCCTTCTTCTGCTTCTTCTCCTTCTTGTGCTTCTTCTCTTTCTTCCCGGCCAGCTGCTTCAGCTCTTTGACCTGCGGGGCTTCAGGTGCACAGTGCAGGTCAAGCATAGGCAGCCAAGTGTGCTGGTGTGCATCATCTCCTTCTTGCTCTTCTGGCACCAATTTCACACGCTTCAGCTCCTGTACGGCCCAGGGGTGCAGTGCCTTGAGGCGGCTCCGCAAACCAGACAGACGAGAGTTGCATCGTGCCCTCCCCCACCCCTCAAGGTAACACAACCTGCCCTGTGCCAAACGCAGCGCTGCCCTTTAACCCCACGCTCCCCATTCACCTGCTGCCTGATTTCCTGCATTTTCAACAGGCCATTGTCTCCCTTGCTGTCCTAGCCCACAGCCACCACTTCTCTTTCCAGTTACCCAGCTAAATCGCCTGCTGCCTTGATCTCCGGGTCCTCCACCCAGTTGTGTTGTCCACTCACCGGATCGGCCATTGAAGGGGTGACCACTCTTTCCCAAACCGCCACTCCTTTATCAGCCAGGGGTGCACACCCACACAGCACCCACCTGCTGGATCTCCTGCATCTCCAACGTGTCTTCCCGCTGAAGCAGCATTCACTCCCTCCCAAACCACCACTACTTCATCAGCCCAACAGCACACACCCACAGCACCCCACCTGCTGCTTGATCTCCTGCATCTTCACCGGATTGGCCACAATGTTGCGCCGCACCGCCAGCTCCTGCAGCCAGCATGGACAGGCCAGTGTGAGTTGCAGCAAACACAAGTACGGAGATGTATGTCACATGACAGCAGCACATAGAATTGCGGCAAACACGGCAGGATGGCAAACTGTGGCATCGCTTCTGCTGCTACGATGCACGGCCACGCAGCTACAGTGGCGGCAGCACCAGGCAGCCTGGGGCAGGCAGCCAGAAGTGACTACCCAAAGCAGCTCCGGTGATTGCTGGACAGCCCCTCAGGCTCACTGTTACGCCCAACAAACCCTCTGGCTCACACCCTCTGCTGGGCGCCAGCGCAGGAACTCCATGCACATGGCCCCACACCCCTCCCTCCCGCGCGCCCGCCCAGCTTGCCTGCTGCTTGATCGCGAAGAGCGGGTCCGCGTGCAGGCGCTGCCACATCTCGTTGGCTGACGCCGGGGTGTCCTCTGAGTAGAACGCAGGCAGGCGGGGCTTAAGGGAGGGCCCCCCAGGGGGGGCGCTCTCGCTGGCCGCAGCGGGCGCTGCCCCGCCGCCAGGTGCGGCAGCGTTGGCCGCCACCGCCGCCTCCTGCGCCGCATGGCGTTCGTCCGCCTCCTGGCGCTGCCCCAGGCCTCCCTGGTACATCCAGTCCAGTCGGTCGGCCTTGCTGCAGGCAGCGGGCGGCATTTGGGGGCCAGGACGAGGGGCGCGCGCAGGGTGAGCGGGGAGGGAAAGGCGGCGGCATGGCGAGACACCAAGGAGCATCTGCTGGCCTGTAGGCTTGCAGCAAGTCGGGCTGTTGGTACCTGCAGGGCTGCTGCTGCAGAGGGGCAGGCGCTATTTGGGCAGGCAGGGCGGCACGTCAGGGGGACTTGGAGTTGAGTCCTCTTTCAGGGGATGTGGAAAGCTATAACGACTACACTACACTAGACATCGGGGATACTTGGTTACAAGATGGCAAAACTCAGGCTGCAACAATGGGCACAGGTTCTCCCGCCAGTTGCGGACCACTGCGCCCGTGCTCCCCACGCCCCAGCCTGCCCATCTCCCCCCTCCCTTGTGCGGCCCACAGTCCTAGCTGCGGCCTGCCCTGCGTGCCCACAGCCGTGGTGGCGGCACATCACTGCGCTGCCCGTTGACCACCCGCCCGCCCGTGGCTCAGCTCACATCTTGTGCCCCGCAGCCTCCGCCACTGACGCCAGCTCCTCGCGTGCTCGCTCCTCATGCAGCTGCTTGGCATACTCCTTGAGCTTCTGCTCCTCCTTGGCCGCGTCCTGCTGACGCTTCCACACCTCCTCCAGGTTCTGCACCCGGCCCGGGTGCCATGTTTTCTGCAGGGGCAGGGGCCAGCGGGCGGGGCGGCGGGTGGGCGGGCGACGGCGGCGGCGGCGGCGGCGGCAGGTGTTTGCGTGCAGGGGAGTGCCCGCAGGGCGGCGCCGCCGACCGTGGACCCTTCCTTCTAGTACATGAAGCTGACGACAAGCACCCCAACGCACCTTGTTCAGGAACGCGAGCGGGCCGCCCTTCCCCATCTTGGCTGGGCGTGGCTCGCCCTGAGAAACCCCCCAAAGATCAGGGCAAAGTTACTGAAAGAGGAAGAGCAAGAAGGAAGGGACCGCGGCAGCTTCAAGAGCTTGCATTCGGTGTAGGGCTCCCGGCTGGAAAACTCTTGGGACTCAGCCTGATGACGCCCCTGGCGCCTGCTGGCAGTTTTCTGCCCATGTGCCTGTGCAGCAAGTTCAAACACACATAGCTGAAAGAGCGCACGAGAACAATGCGTCTCTTGTTGTTCGCCTGTGTGGCGGCGCTTTTGGCCTGCGCCAGCGCAGATCTCGAGCTCCAAGCCCTCAAGGTAGGTCGCAGAGGAAGTCCAGGGCCCTGGAACTGGGGGTGGTGAGCTCCCCCCGCTTCTCGACGGGGCTTCCTGGGCCGCCCACCAGCCGTGCGGGCTCCATAATGCTTGCTCTGAACTCGAACCGAGACACTGGCGGCAGCGCCAGGGCCGGGTAGTAGGGGCAGAGGCACGGAGGGGCGGTAGCGCGGCGTGTGGCCTCGACCGACCGCCCGCCACGCCGCCGCTCGCCCGCCCCACATGCAGGAGGACACCAGCACCCCCGGCGTGACCGGCAGCACCTATGCCATCGTTCAGGACGGCCGCGTGGTGGGCGTGGTGGAGCACTACCGCTCCGAGCGCGGCAGCCTGCTTTTTGGCCGCCGCGGCGGCCCTTCTGACGAGCACGCCGCCAGCCCTGCGGCCTCTCGCCTTGCCGAGCTGTGGGCCTCCCAGGCCGACGCTCTGGCGGCCCTGCGCGACCGCCTGATGGCCACGCGCTGCCCGTACGCGCGGCAGATGGCGTTGGCGCGGCTGCAGATGGCCGCGGCGGCGGCGCGCGGCGAGCAGCCCCAGATGATGCGCCGCCCTTCCGCCGGCGGCGATGCCGGCAGCGAGCCCGCTGACAGCGCCAGCGCCAGCGAGCCCGGCTTCCCCGGCGGCGACATGATCATGAGCGTGCCTGCCGACATGGGTGCTGGCATTGTCTTTGGTGAGCCCAAGCCAGGGCGCGGCCACGGCCGCGGCCACGCCCCGGGCGCCGGCGCCCAGGACCCCTCAGACACCCCCGAAGACTTTGTGGACTTTGTGTCCGCCCAAGAGCAGCTGCTGGGGCCCGAGGGCAGCGACAGCGACGCGGCTCAGGAGGAGACGGCAGAGGTGGCAGCCAGCGGGCAGCCCTTCCTGATGCCGCGCGTGGCAGCTGTTGCCGAGGAGGAGCCAGCAGATGTGGCAGCCGACAGGCAGCCCCTCATGCTGCGCATGGCAGCTGCCGCCGAGGAGGAGGAGGCAGATGTGGCAGCCGACGGGCAGCCCTTCATGATGCCGCGCGTTGCAACACCTGTCCACGAGGTGGAGGCGTCAGCGGAGGAGGAGTTGGCGCTGCCGCTGTTTGGCAACGCTGGCGCCCGGCCGCTCATCCCGCGGCGCCCCGCTGGCGGCGCTGTGCCCGCTGAGCTCCCCGAGCCCGCCACCATGTTTGCCGACGATTTCGTTGAGACTGTGGGCGATGAGGAGGGCGCACGCGTGTCGCTCTTCACCCTGGTGTGGGGCGGCGCGCAGGCCATGCCGCGCCACCCGGAGCACCCACCTCATCACCGGGGCCCGCACCACCCCATGGAGCGTCGCCCCGCAATGCACCGCCACCACCCCGACATGCCCGCCCCCCACGCGTGGCCCCACATGGTGGGCGGCCAGGTCGTGGTGCAGACCGCCGATGGCAGCTGGGTGCCCTTCAGCGAGGTGTCCAGGCCAGGTGAGCAGCCTTGCTGGGTGGTGGCAGGGGGAGCCCGGGTGGGGAGAAGAATTCAGGGCAGGCAGGCTGGGGTGTTGAGACAGTGGGAAAGGCAGGACATGCATGCTTGGGAGGGAGCGAGGGAGGGGTGGTTTTCTCCGGCAGAGCTGTTGGAGGGAGGATGAGGGTGGGAGGCAGCCTTGAGGCCTAGTAGCAGGCTGGGAGGGAGCCTGTGGCAGCAGGCAGGATATGCCCAGCGCTTGGTCCCTCCGCAGTTCAAGCCCCTGCAGCTGCCCCCTTTGAGCTGCACAGGCTGCGTTGCCAACCCCAGCCTTCCCCTTCCGCTGCTCACCAGCATGCCACGTCTGCCACCCTTCACTCCCGCTCTCGCAGCCCCCATGCCGCCCCCCGAGATGGGCTGGCACCTGTACGACTCTGAGGGCCGCCTCAACTGGGGGATGGTCACCTTTGTGGCGCTGGCGGTGGCCTGCATGGCAGTGTGGGGCGCCATGCTGGTGCAGTGGGCCAGGTACAGGAGGTGAGGGGGGAAGGAGTTGCCGGTAGTTGAGGGGCTGGGCGGGGGAGGTAGACGTCACTCCGCCCTCCGCAGCCTTGCGGCTTGCATGCGGGCATGCTGGCGCCTGCCTCATTTGCTGCTAGCCTGGCTGCCTCTCCCGGCAACCTGCCAGCCTTCCTGAGCCTCCCACCCATCATGCACCCCACACGTTCCTGATCTGTGCCGCCGCCCTGGCCCCGCCTCCCACTGTGCAGCGCTGTTGACAACCACAACGCCGCTGCCTACTTCATTGCTCGCGCGCACTCTGAGGAGGAGGCTTCGATGAAGCCTCTGCTGCACGAGGGCCCCCTGAAGGGGGCAGCTGCGGAGAAGCCGGGCGTGGAGTATGCATCTGCCCACGTGGCGGGTGCTCAGCGCATCGTCAAGGTGCTGGCCTATGAGCCGCTGAAGAGCTCCGACAGCCAGTGAGCAAGGCAGGCAGGCAGGCAGGCAGCAGCACCAGGCTCTGGCAGCAGCTGAGCCACGGCCCGGCCATGCTCAGCTTGTTGAGCTGGTTGAGCGGCGGCTGAGCGGCGCCTGCCCGGACGTGCTGCCTCTGCCAGCCTTCGCCCCCCACTCCTCCCCCTCGTGTCCCTGTCCCCTTCCTGCCCACCTGTCTCCGTTCGGTGCCCTGGCGGCATCTGTTGATGCACGTTGATTCGCCCTGCGGGCCTTTTCCCCACCGTAGCACTACACCTGCCAGCACGCCAGGCACGGGGCCTTGGGCTGGCGTGCCAGTGCCCATGCAGCAGTGTGTGCATCCTTTCGAACTTTGTCTGTTTGTCCTCCCCCTTTTTGCTGCAGACCCCTTTGTCTTTGCCCAACTTACGCTTCACACCTGCCAACTTGCAGCGCAACCTTTCAGCACTGCATGTGCCCGGTCCCCTTGCCCACATGCTCACCCGTGAAACTACCGCCGTCCCCCCGTATCCCCTGTTGCTCACTTAGCGGCTATTCCGTGGCGCAGCCTCCCCCCATCAATCTCAGTTTTTATCCCCGCAAAGTACAAACGGACTGTATACTACTAGCGCTTACCCGCCCGTGGACTGTAACACTTCTGAAGCCCCTGGGAAGAGGGAGGGTGATGCTGCCCCTCCGCTTCGGCCCGCCCCGCCCCGCTGTCGGCCCGCCCCGCCCCGCTGGCGGCGCCGCGCCACAGTCCACTGTCCAGCCGGGGCGCAATTTGTGACACGGCCCGCGATCGTGGCTTTCTCCACCGTCGTTTAGGCAGTGTCTGCAGGCATCCAGCTTGAACGGGCGGGGTTCCGTTTGTCGGTGAAGGCACACAGAGCTGCCGTCTCCTGGGATCTGCTCATCTTCTTCTGAACATGCGTTGCGATCAAAGAACAGCAAGCGGCATTTGAGCGCGCAGGTAAGGTCCCGGTCTCGCTGTCCCGCGGTCTTCGTCTCATTCTGGCATTTGCCGCCTAGCTCGGCGCGCATGCCAAGTTGGCAACCGGACCTCCAGAGCGCACCAGCGGGCGCACTCGAGACTGGCTGCTTCCGCCGCCGCCGCCGCCGCCGCCGCTGCCGCCGCTGCCGCCGCCGTCGACTGCTGCCACGCTGCCCCTGTTCGCCCTGCAGCCGGCCTGCAATGGCCTCCCTGTTTGGGCAGTGGGGCTTGTGGGGCTCCTCTGCCCCACAGGCGCAGAACGCCAAGCCATACTACCTGACTGAACGGGTGCTGGCCTGCGTGTACGGTGAGCGGATGCCCAGTGGCCGCCATTGCTGGGTGCTCACGCTGCCCCGCTCCCTGCTGCTGCTGCTGCTGCTGCTTCTGCTGCTGCCGCCGCCACCTTTGCTCTGTGCTGCTGCTCTGCTGGTGCTGTCGCCACCGTCGACAGCGCAGCTGCCACCGCTACCTTCCCTGCTGCTGCGCCGCTCGGTGTTCCTTCCGTGCTCCTGCGGTTGCGCTCTGCTCCATATGCTGTGGCATGCCACCGCTGCATACTGTGCACGCTTGCTGTTTCTAGCCTGCTGGGTGCTGTCGCTGCTGTGGCAGCTACGGACGCTGGCCCGGCGGCGGCTTGTTCCCTTCCTTCTTTGACTCATATGTCCATGCTCTTCCCGAGTTGCTTGCATATGTTCTTCCTGAGTTGCTTGCAGAGGAGGACCGCGAATCGTGGAACAAATCATACCGCCAGACATTCCTGTCAGACAGGTTTGTTGAGAGACACAGTGTCTGACTGGCTCGCTCACCCCAGAGCGGCAGCAGCAGCGGGATGCCTGCTGCCTCTGAAAAGATTTCCTGCACCTTGCCTCCACGGGCTTCTGACGGCTTCTACTTGAATGCTGCTGCTGCAGCTACAAGCAGTACCTGCAGCAGGCAGCTCAGGAGCTGCGGTCGGCGCGCAACGGCCCGGGCGGAGTCCAGCTGTTCAACCTCTCCCCCGCCTGGTGAGGTGGAGGCAGAGCTTTCGTGGGCACGACAACGCACAGCTGCATCGCTGGGGTGGCGCAGTGTATGGGCGAGGCGGGCTGGCGCTGCTTGCAATGGTGCATCCCTCGTGTGGAGGTGCGGCAACGGTCTCCCGCAACTGCAAATCTGAGCAGTCTCACTATGCTCCCCACCTGCAGGCGTAATGTGGAGGCGTACCAGCTGTTTGACAACTCCGTGTTTGAGCTGCCCATGGAGATCTGGGGTGGGTGCCTGCTTGCAGACATGGCAGCATGCTGTGGTCCCGCTGTGCGGGTATACCCAACAGGGGATGAATGCGCTGGTCATGGCGAGTTTGAGTGGGTGGTGTGGCGGTGTGCCAAGCGGATCAGCGCATGTTGATATGTTGCCCCTGAGAGCAAGCGGGTGGGAATGCTTCAAGGGGTTTGCCCCCTGTCTTCTGCCGCCTTGGCCCCACTTGCGCCTCACCGTGCGTTTGCCTGCCCGCCCACTCCCGGCCCCCGGCTCCCTGCGGCAATGCACCACACTGCAGAGAAGCCGTCTGGCCTGGGGCTGTGCCCTCTGGGCATCATCTCCCTCATCTGCTCACAAATACACCTCTGGCTCAGCCTGTCCCCAGACAATATTGTGGTGAGGCGAACCGTGGGTGCGGCCTGCATTGGTTTTGGTTGCAGTCAGGCAGTGAAGTCTCGGTTGCAGCCTGCATGTGTTGTTTTGTCGGATGCGCTTTGCAACAAAAAGTAGTATCCCACGTTGCGGTGGCCATCCAAGCTTCGAGATCTGCCCCCAGATCCGCCTCTGACTCAGCCCGTCCCCCGAACGATGAACGTTGTGCCGTGGTGCGGCTTGACTAGCTGGGCATATCTGGTTCCGCTCTCTGCGCTCGAGTGTTGCACCCCCTGGCCGCATGCACCCACTGGCACATCCCCACCCTCCCTCCCTCCCTCCCTTCCCCTCACCCCAAACCCTGCCGCCCTCCTGCCGCGCCCGCCCCCACAGGTGCTGCACGCCCGCTCCTGCACTGGCACTGAGCGCCAGCTCATCCACCTGCTGGCCGCCTGCCACCTCATCTTCTCAGTGGGGGTGGACAACATGCACATGGCGCTGGACATGCTGCCCACGCTGCGCGCCAGCGGCAGCAGCAGCAGTAGCGCAGCCTCACCTGCCAAGCAGCCCACCAGCATCTGGGGCCTGGTCAGCAGCGACAGCACCAGCAGCCTGTCTTCCGTGGCGGGCGGCCGAGCATCGGTGCTGGGCAACCGTGCGCAGTGAGTGCGGCAGGGCTTGGGCTCTTGTGGGGCGGCGTGCGTGTGTGCGTGTGTGCAGCATGCGCACAGGCGGATGCTTGCTGCTCACGGCCTGCAAAGGGGGAGGCGAGTTGCTGTTGCTGTTGCTGCTTGTGAGCCCGCAGCCTGACGCCCGCAGCCGCCATGCGCCCTCCTTGCACCTGAACCTACCGCCGCTCACATGAGCCCGAGCCGTGCCCCCACCGGCGTGCCTTTGGCCCTGCCCTGCCTTGCCCGTGCAGGAGCCTGCTGCCAGGTCAGATGCGGTACGGCGAGTACTTCTACACGCTGCTCTACCAGGTCGGCACGGGAACAGCATGCTGTGCACCCCGTGCATGCTGTGATGCTCAGCAGCGCTCGTGGCATGTAGAGCACAATCTGGGTGCTCGTGGACAGTGTGCTTGCCTGGCCGCGGGCACTGTGAGGTGCCCTCCCCAGTTTGCTCATGCCATGGATTACAATGCCTTGTGACTCCAGCCTCCCTGTCCCTGCATCCACTTGCTCACCTCTGCCTGTGTTGCCTGCCCACCTGGTGCAGGAGCAAGACCTGCCGCCCACCCACGGGCAGCCGCTGCTGCTGCGCCGCATCGTGTGCAGCCGGCTGGCCTGCTTCTCGGAGGGCGGGGCCGTGCCGGGTGAGCTGGGTGGAGAGAACAAGCCGCCTGCCTCCCTGCCTGCCTGCCTGCCTGCCTGCCTGCCTGGTTTGTCTGTCTGTGTGCGCATGCCTGGCCAGCTTCCATCTAAGCAATGCTCAAAGGCCAAATTAGTCTAGTCTAGTGTAGCCTAGTGTAGGCCCCACAGCTGTGTGCGGCGCAATATGATTTTGGTTTCAGGGGCGTTCCTGGTTCTACGAGCGGGTGGCGAGTCATGCGCCAGGCCAGCTTGCAACAGCCCCATTGCCCCCTTTCCTTACCCATACCAAGCACCCCCTCCCTCCTGCCTGCTCCTCTGCCTCCCCCACAGAGTCCCCCTCCAAGCAGCGGGGGCCGTCCACACAGCGCAACGCCCTGCTGGTTGTGTTCCAACGGGGGCGCCAGGTGGCGCGCAAAGGAGTGAACCTGGCGGTGGCGCCCGGCAATGCAGTGCGTGGGGGTGGGGCTGCACTGTGCCCCGCCAAATTTGGGAGTGATGATGCTGGTGTGTGACGCGGCAGTGGGGCCGGCGCGGGGGTGGGACGCTCACACTCAGACATTGTAGCCCGTATGCCTTGCAGTCATGCCGCAAGGGCGATGCTGGCCTTCTTGTACATTGTTAAGCTTCATGCAATCTACGGTACTGTATGCTGGCACCCGTGCAGGATGACGCTGTGTCGTTTGAGCTCAACCTGGTGGTGAAAGGGGACGTCACGCTGGCGATCTGGTTCACAGACCACTTTGCTGAGGTAAGGCGTGTGATGCAGCCAAGTGTTGAGCTTGCTGTGGTGAACGCGTGCACTTGGCTTGTTGGTGAACTGGGACGCATGCTGGCCATGTGGTGAGGCAGGGCGTGTTGCATGTGTAACAGTGAGGTTCTGGGGCTGGCGTCAGGGTGTGCTGGTGCAAATTGTCATGAGCAGTAGCAGAAGGATCGCTCAACTGAGGTCAGTGTCTGAACATCTCATTTGGTGCCGCCGCCGCGCTGCAGTGGGACCCGCCCACCCTGGCCTACCCCTTCCACACCTCCTTCATCGACTGCACTGACGGCAAGGTGGTGCGGGCCACAGGTGAGCCTGCCCAAAACGCAAGGGGGGGAACGAAGGGGGATCTGCCACCATCCCCCCTCCTGCCTGCCCGTTGCAGCCGCACGCTCGGCATCTACTATTGCTTGGCTCTGTTCCTTGGTATTTGACGCATTCACTTTCGCAGCCCCGCTGTCTGCCTGCCTGCCTGCCTGCTGCCCCTGCCGCAGCCCGCAAGCTGGACGTGCCGGGGGCCAGCCCAGCGTCCCTGCTGGCCGCCGAGCGTGAGGGGTTCTTCATGGACGTGATCCTGGATGCAGACCTGCCCCCCGGGGCAAGGTGGGTGCTTTGGGGAGCTGGGTGGGTGGGGTGGGGTGCGTGAGGCATGGAGTGAGACATGTGCGGGGTGCGATTAGGCATGGCGGTGAGGCTGGTTACAGGCTAGGGGCCCTCTTCAAGGACAAGGTCCTGGGTGCTGACCTGCCTCCCGGTATGACGAGGTGGGCCAGATCTGTGCTGCCTGTTGAGGTGGTGATGAGGACCTATCTGCCGACGTACAGCGCCTGCCCTGCCTTGCCCCAGTTTGATTGAGCATCATATCAAATGTGCCTTCTTGTCTCCCTGGCAGTACTGAGGAGGACCTGTCCACCGATGTGGAGCGGCTGCGCAACAGCTGGATAGACATGGTGCAGTCGGGCAGCCTGGAGTACCAGCCGTGAGTGGGCCCCCCTGTGCTTGCTGGCCTGCCCGCCTGGTGTCGTCTTCCTGCCGGGTGCTGCCGGCCTGCCTGCTCAGTGCCAGCAACGAGCGTGCCAAGTGTTTGCCCGTCTCGCCTGTCTGGCAACCTCCTGCAGCCTTGTCTGTGTGCTTCGGCTGGCTGCTTACGAGCCCGGTGCTCAGCTCCCGCCCAACCCCTGTTGCCGCCATCAACTGCCATGGTTGTTGCGTGCTTGTGCAGGGCGCCGAGGAGCGGCATGCAGGATGTGATCGCCCAGGTGCGCGGCCATGCTGTGCCTGCTGCGGTCATGCTGGGCCTGCTGGGCGCGCTGGGCGCATGCAGGGTGTGATCGCCTGGGTGGGGTGAGAGGCCACTGGGCATACAGGCTGGGCGGGGCGGGAGCGGGGAACTGCGCTGTACTGCGCCTCCCAGGCCCCACCTGTGCATGTAGGCATCTCCTCCCTTGTCACCCCTGCTTCTTGTACGGCTCATGCCTTTTACCCCGCTTACCCTCGACCGTCATCCCTCTCGTAAACTACCCCACACCAGCCCGCAACCTTGCACCCACCACAGATGGCTCGCCCTGCACTGCTTCTTACCCTCCACACACCCCCTGCAAGCACCCACCCACCCACATCCTGCTCCCTCCCTTTCCGCCCACCCTGTTGCCTGTGCAGGTCAAGGCCGTCCAGGGGGCCCGCCTGCGCCCCTCCCAGATTGCACGCGGCGCGCTGGGCTCCCGCCCCGGCTCCCTTGCCTCCTCCCGCGTGCCCAGCACACGTGCCTCCTCGGCTGCCTCCACCCCCCTGCGCGCCCAATCCGGCATGGGGGCTTTTGGCTCTCTGCTGCCGGGGCAGCCCGATGAAGAGAGCGTGAGCAGCGAGGATGAGGAGAGCGGCAGCGTGGGGGACGGGGTGTCAGCGGCAGCGCGCTCCTCGGATGCTTCGGCATCGCAGCTGCACCTGGCGGCGAAAGCACTTGCGTCTGACGAGGAGGGCGAGGACGAGGCATCAGAAGAGGAGGAGGAGGAGGAGGAGGCAGCCTTGCAGCGGCGGCGCGAGTGGCGGCGCCAGATGCGGAGGCCGGCGCTGCATTCCGCGGACGCTCGCAGCAGCGGCGGCGGCGGGCTGCACGTGCACCACGTGACGGCGACCTCTGATGCTGGGGCCAGCAGCAGCAGCGAGCACTCGCCAATGGCAGCGGAGCAGGAGGGGCAGCTTGGATGGGATGGCAGGCAGCGGCTGGCGGCGGAGCCGGCAGCTGCGCCCGGCGAGCAGCAGCCGTCGCAGACGCCGCAGCAGCAGCGCCACCCGCTGCTGGCGGCGCAGCCGGGGGACTCGGTGAAAGCGGCCATCGCTCTGGTGCACATTGCTGCCCAGGGGAGCCGGGCAGGCACCCCAGGCAGGCTGAACATGGATGCAGCAGACTTGGAGGTGCTGCCGTCAGAGCAGGTCACGCCTGCGGCCCTGGCGCCCCGCCCGCCTGCCCCTCAGCAGCACGCGGCGGCGGCGGCGCCGACGGCCGCGGCGGCACAAGCAGCAGCACCAGCAGCAGCAGCAGCAGGACAGCCAGTGGGTCCACCTCGGCAGCTGGGGCCGGCTGGTGCAGCACCGGTGGCAGCAGGAGTGGCAGCAGCGGCCGCGCAGGCAGGTGCACCGGCGGAAAGCGGCAGCTATGCGAAGCATCTGCCGCCGGGGCGGGAGCCGCCCTCCCCTGCCTCCCCTCGTGTGCTGCCCAGGGCCCCGCCTCTGCCCCCACCACTGCCGCCGCTGTCCCCCGGCATGCAAAAGTTTGCGGGCAACCAGGTGCCAGCAGCAGTTCCCACACAGCAGCAGCAACAGCAGCAGCAGCAGCAAGCGGAGTCGGCAGCAGTGGCGGCGCCTGCAGCGCAGGTAGCAAGAGCACCGGCTGGGGCATTGGCAGCGCCACCCCCGCCGCCGCCATTGCCGCCGCTGCCGCCGGGTGCAAGCCCTGCTCGTACAGGCGCGGTGCCAGTGGCAGCAGGAGCGGCGTCGCCTCGTCCGCCACCACCCCCGCCACCGCTGCCGGGCAGCGTGGGCTCGGCAGCACCTCGCCCGCCGCCGCCGCCCCCGCCGCTGCCAGGCAAGGGCTCGCCAGGGGCAGCATTGCCGCCACCGCCTCCGCCGCTGCCAGGGAAGGGCAGGGGATCTCCAGGGGCAGCACCGCCGCCGCCCCCGCCGCTGCCAGGCAAGGGCAGGGGATCTCCCGGGGCAGCACCGCCGCCACCCCCACCCCCGCCTCCAGGCAAAGGCAAAGGCTCGCCTGGCGCTGCCCCCCCGCCCCCGCCCCCGCCCCCTCCTGGCAAGGGCTCCCCTGGTGGTGCAGCACCCCCTCCGCCCCCGCCGCCACCCGGCGCCTCCGCCACCCCACGCAAGGGCCCCGTGCCGCCACCGCTGCCCCTGGGAGGTGCGCTTGAGGCTGGGCTGCCAGCGCTGATGTCAAACTCCGGCTGGGCGCTCATGCCGGCATTGTATGCACGCACACATGGTGCCAACGTGAAGCATGATCTTCTGCTTGCTATGTGTGAGCCTCCCTGCAATCCACTCTGCACCTTGAACCTGCCGCGCGCCTGCCGGACCGCAGGCGTGCGCGCGCCGCCTGGCACGCCGGCGACGCCGGCGCGGCCGCTGGCGGGGGCACACCTCGGGCCCAAGCTGCGTGCGTTCTTTTGGAACAAGATGGCGGCACAGGTAGGCAGCTTATGTTTGAGTACCCAACCCAGGAAGGACCCAGCTCAGTAGGGGTATCTGAAATAAGTTAGATGGTAGGGGGCTCTTTTGCCCGCCTGCCTGCAGACGCGCCCTGCTGGGACGCAGGGCTGGCTGGGAGAGCATGCCAGGCTTGATGCTGTTTGGTGTCGGGAGTGCCACGTGCATTGCTCATGCCCTTCCTGCCCTCCCCTGCCCTCCCCATCCCCTCCGGCGGTGTGCTGCAGCCGGGCACGCTGTGGTCTGAGATCGCGCCAGTGGGTGACCTGCCAAACCCCTTCCACGGCGTCCTCTGCCACCTGTTTGAGGTCAGCGTGGGGTGGAGTGTACATGTGGCAGTGTGTAGCCAGTGGAGACACCGCCTTTCATGCCACTGGTGTTGTATAGTGCTGCTTCACCACGTTGCACACATGTTTGCTGGTGGGGGTGTTGAGGGTGTGCCCTCTGCCACCTGTTTGAGGTCAGCTCGGGGTGGGGTCTGTACATGTGACAGTGTAAAGTGGAGACACCGCCTTTCATGCCACTGGTGGTGTGTAGTGCTGCTGCATCGCGTCGCACACGTGTCTGTTGTTGGGTGTGCTCTGGCGGCTGTGTTGATTTGTTCATAGGGCAAGCTGATGTCACAGGTCGCTCGGGTGTGCTGTTAATTGCGCCCTGCTCTCCCGCACCCTCAGACCAGCCTGCCTGTCTGCCTGCCCCTCGCACGCTGCCCCGCCACCCCGTGCAGCTGCCACACGTATCAGCGGCTCCTGCCCACTTGCCCCCCCCCACCCATCTGCCGACCCATGTGTGTGTCCAGCTGATACCCTTCAAATGCATGAGAGTACACCAAGCTCTGCGTGCGCGTCCTTCTTGTGTTGAAAAGCAACACAAACGATCTCCCATCCATCCATTTGAATCTGCAGATGCGCGACAGCACGCCGAGGTCGGCACGGGGCGCCGCTGGCGGGTCGAGCACGCGCAAGGAGAAGTCGGCAGCGGTGGTGAAGGTCATCCCGCTGCCCCGGGCCAACAACATCTCCATCATGCTCACACAGGTGGGGAGGGGCGGGCTGGCCAAACATGGGCGAATTGCAGTGCAGTGTTTGTGTTGCCTGGTTGGCCTTTGAAGGTCAACGACATCACTGACGTGCGATGCTGGGCGTGGCAGCGGCAGGGCTGTGGCATTTGGTAGGAGCGCCAACAACCTAACCTATGGCATTGTTACCCTCCCGGTCCGCCCTTGCCCACTGATTTATATGTATGGGTTCCTGGGGCCCTGAGGCCAGGCTTGGCCCGTAACACTGCATTTGCAATCAGGCCCGCCCTTGCCCACCACCCTCCTCCCCCTCTGCGTGCGCTGGGTTCCAAGGCCGTAGAGGCCATCCGTAGGTCGTGCATCAGCGTCCTCCTTGCCCCTCAACCCTGTCCCCTGCAGTTCTCAGGGTTCCGCGGCCCTGAGGCCATCCGAGCTGCTGTGCTGGGAGGCAGCGACCAGCTGGGGCTGGAGCACCTGTCGCTGCTGCTGCAGGTGAGGGGCGCTGTGTGGGCGGGTGTATGGGGGGCCAGTTGTGTGGATGTGTTGGTGCACATCTGTGCACATAAACAGGCGGGCTTCCTTCTTGCACCCGCTCCTCTGCTCCCTTCTCATCCCGTCACACCCGCACCTCTTCTACCGCTGCACCCGGGTCGCAACCCGCTTTCACTTCCTTACCTCCACCCTCCTATTCCCCCGCCCCCACCCTCCCCATATCCCCTCGCTCCCCGCTCACCTCAGATCGCCCCCACCATGGACGAGGCCAAGGCGCTACGCATGTACCGCGGCACCTTTGCTGAGCTGTCGCCACCCGAGCAGTTCCTGAGGGTCATGGCCGACGTGCCCCGCCTGGTGAACAAGGTGAGGGGCGAGAGGGGGGGTCAACACTGGGGTGGACTGAGGTGCTCTGCTGAGCTGTCGCCACCCAAGCATTCTGACGAGTCGTGCAGACGTGTTGCAATCAGTCGATGATGCGGTGCCGCTGTCCAGCTGCTACGGTACGTGTTGTTTGACGCGGCAGGGTGGTGTGCCGTGTAATCTGGCATGTGGTCGTGCTGTTGCTGACAACCTGTGCCCCGCTCCTGGTCACCTGCTTTATAAGAGGTGGCCCTCCACTCGTCACACCACCCTCCCCCAACCCACTCACTCTCCACTCCATACAAGATGGGGCACTCAAATTTCTCGCACCCCCTCCTCCCCACCCCCCCGCAGGTGGAGGCGCTCATCTTCCGCCGCCAGTTCGACGACCTGTGCAGCGAGGCGCTGGCGGGCATGGAGACGCTGCAGCGGTGAGCGCAGCGGGAAGGCTGGGAGAAGGCAGAGGGCTGGCGGGGAGGGGTGGGGCATCAGGGGTGCACTTTCTCTGCCGCAGGGCGCTGGCGGGCACGGAGACGTTTGCACCGCGGGGTGCGTGGGGTGCATGGAAGAGGTGGGGTTCCCTGGAAGAGGTGTCTGTGGGGTTGGGTGGGATGTCGGGGCCTGGGCCCGGGGCCGCAGGGGCATGCGTGCTGCAGCGGTGAGCACCAGGGGGAGAGGAAGAGGCACCCCGGCCCTGCCAGGAGCGCGGGGCTCACCACAGAACCCAGGGGAGGCCCCTCAGACGCGGGGGCAGAGGCAGAGGCCCTGTTGCGCCCGCCATGCACACCTAGCACCTGGGGTAACAACGCGCCACTTTCGTGCCGATTGCTGCACCTCTCCACACACTTGCTTGAGCCACCCACCCCGCTGCCTCTCACTCTTCATCATCTGGGCGCCCTCCACCGCTGCACGATTGGCTGTGCAGGGCGTGTGAGCAGGTCCGAAGCAGCGAGCGGCTGCGGCGGGTGCTGGCCGTGGTGCTGTCGTCAGGCAACCAGCTCAACGCAGGCACTGCACGCGGCGGCGCAGGTGTGCAGCCTGTGTGTTGGTATGGCCATTCAGTGCAGCCTGCCTACCTGCCCGGCTTGGGGCCTGCCCCTGCACAATCCTGTAGCATTGCTGAACACTGGGAGCGCATGGCAACACGCATGCCTACGTTGATCGAGCTGCTTCTGCTGCTCTGCACGTGGCCTGGAGGGCGCTTACTCCCTGCTCAAGCTGAAACCAGTCACATTCCTGTTGCTCTGCATCATTCGGTTCACAGGTCAACCAAGCTGTGTTTCTGACTTGCAGGCGGCCTGAAGCTGGACTCCCTGCTGAAGCTGAACGACGTCAAGGTGACGGCGCC
Source organism: Micractinium sp. NFX-FRZ (assembly GCA_029339195.1). NCBI lineage: Eukaryota > Viridiplantae > Chlorophyta > Trebouxiophyceae > Chlorellales > Chlorellaceae > Micractinium > Micractinium sp. NFX-FRZ. Next base: position 28,861 of record JAPTJF010000221.1, read on the forward strand.
GCCCGCAGGCGCCGGCACCGGCGTCCCCACCCTGCAGCCGCCCCCTCACAGGCAAAGCAGTGGCGGCGAGCCGCAGCCGCCGCCGCAGCAGCAGCAGCAGCAGGGCGAGCCCGCAGCCAACGGGGGCAGCTGCGGTCCGGTGCCGGAGGCCAGCCTGCCGCCGGTGAAGACGCTGCTAGAGTTTGTGGCCTGGGTGGTGCTGCAGCAGGAGGCGGCAGGGGCGGCGTCTGCAGGCACGCGCGCGCCCAGCAATGGGAGCAGGAACGGCAGCGCAGGCGGGGAGGCCGTCGCTCGGGCGGTGAAGTCTGGATTCCTGGCGCAGCAGCTGCCTGAGCTGGCAGTGGCGGTGCGCCGCATGCAGACAGGTGGGGGCGGGGCGCTGGGGCCGGTTTGGTGGGGTGGGTGCGGCACGGAGGCGGGCGCGCAGGATGGGCTGCTGGGTTCGGCTGGCCGGACGCATGCCAGCACCAACGTCCTGGGTTCCTTGCACCTTTCTAGAGGGAGGTTAGCTGTCGCCCAAGCAAGTGAGCACTGGCCCTGCCCTGTCTGCTGCCCTGCCCTCTGCCCCTGGAAATGGAACATGTGTGCTGCGCCTGGTCCTGTTGCCCTTATCTCACAGCGTGTGCCCCCTCCCGCCTTCCTCCCCTTCCCTCCCGCCAGACGTCGCCGATTCATTGCGTGGCCTGGAGGCGGGCATGCGCAACCTGCAGCAGGAGTACGACTTTGAACTGGAGCAGCAGCGCCTGAAGGGGGGCAGCGAGGAAGAGGGCGGCAGCGCAGGGCTGAGCGCGTTGCATGCTGAGCGGCAGGCCGCCTTCAGAAATGAGCTGGAGGCGGCAGCGGCGCGGCGCGGCGGCGGCGGCGATGATGGGCAGCAGCAGCAGCAGCAGCAAGATGGCGGCGGCGGGGTAGCGGCAGATGGAGAAGCGGATGGGAGGCCGCAGCTGCCTCCGTTTGCTGCCATGCTGGAGGGCTTCCTGGCCACTGCGCAGGAGAAGCGTGCTGAGCTGGACGTCGTGAGCGCTGCCACGTCAGCGGTGGTGCGCCAGCTGGCCACCTGGCTGGGGGAGCCAGCGGGCAGCGACCAGGAGGTGGGCGCCACCTTTGAGCTGCTCTTCAGGTTCTGTGCCGACTTTGACGTCTGCTGCCGCAAGGTGCACCGGCAGATGCTGGCTGCTGCTGCTGCTGCTGGGGCGGCGGTGCCAGCAGGGCCCACTCCCCGGGGCGGGCCCCCATGAGACCCGCGTCAGCACACAAACCCGAGTGACGAGCGCCAGTTTTGCCCCTCTTTCCGCTGTGTACCGCCTTGACTGACCAATGCCACCTGTTCTTGACATGCATCCGACCGAGCGATTCACCTTGCATGAGCTCCTCGTCCGGCTGTCCGGCACGCTCTCCCAACCTTCCTGTGCACCACGTTCTCACAACTTGAATTCACGCCCCCTACCGCTGCACCGTGCGCCCTGTGGCGCATGTGGTTCTGTGATTCACAAGAAAAGAGAGTGGCTGCTGAGCTAGCTGGCCGGCTGTTGGGGGACTGCAGTATGTCCTGGGGTGCAAGCAAGGGGCGTGTGCGCAAGAGATCTGTGGAAACTAGATAGGGGAGCTAAGAGTGCAGGCGGGTAAAGCGGGAGAGGGGGCAGCGTGGGATGAGGGCAGGAAGGGTGCCAGGCCACCCTGCCTTGTTTAGCAAGCACAGGTCAGAACGGGTGGTCATGAGGAGGCAGGCGGCCCCACAAATCAAGCATCAATGCAGCTCGAGCACGGCCCGCTCTGGCACTGCTCAACAGGCACGCGGGCGTCCGCACGTAGCGAGCCACACGCTGGGCCTCCAGAGCAGCGCAAATCTGGTCCAGAAGAGCGGGAACAAGGGCAGGAAGCTGGGCAGGAAGCTGCCCTCACGACCGGATGGGCGGCAGTACCTGATAGCACTGCTCCACATGGTGGCTCTCCTGGGCCTCAGCACTGATGGCATACCGGTACATGCGCTCGTCAAACTGGCCGGCTGTCGTGTCCCGCCCAGCCGCCTGCAGACAGGGGTGGGTGAGGCAGGGCAGCAGAGCAGCCGTGGCGGCAGCGGTCAGGGGGCAGGGCGCCACCCGGGCGACAGCAGGGGGCGGAGCAGCTCGAGAGGGCTGATGCGGGGGCAGCCCAAACATGCCGCATGCTGTGCTCTTCCCTGCACCACCCTCGTACAAGCAGCTCGCCTGGCAGCAACCCTCACACACTCAAACCCATCCTGCGCCAGCATTCAACCTTGACAGCCCACCCTGCGCCAGCATCCAGGCCGTGCGCTTTACCACAAGAGCCTCCCCCCTAAGCAACGGCCCCTTTACCCATACGCCAGCACCCAAAAAGTGAACGTCCCACCTGCGCCAGCATCCAAGCCGCGTACTTCTCCACAAACGGCTCCCCCACGTGCCACGAGGCCTTGAGGAAGACCGTCTCAAAGGGGTGCATCGTGACGCCGTCGTAGGTGCCGTGCCGCGAGGGGTGCACGTTGTTGTTGCACCGCCAGTGCCGCCGCTCACGCCAGTCCACCTGCGGGTGCAAGGGGGGGTGCATGGTGTGAGTGAAGGTGCAGTGCCAAGGCTTGGGGCCGTGGCATGGCATGGCGGTGTGCCTGGAACGCAGCTGCAGCTGCCTGCTGCCCGCGCCTGCCTGTTCCCCCCACGGCTCACGCAAATGAGCATGTCGTCGCCCATCCGCACCTTGTGTTGGAACAGTCACTAGCTCTCACTCAGCCCCACCCCACCTGCCCCCGCTTCTTCACCCGGGCAGTACAAGCCCGGTACCGCGCGTCCCTACTGTCGCCAGCACTGTGCACAGCCAGCCCCACATCCCAGCATGCACGCTCCTTGCATGCACCCCCATTCCCTGACCCTGCCTTTAGCTCACCCCGCGGCACATGGCAACGGGCGGGCGGTACATTGCACAGGGCCGTTGCTCAGCCTGCCCCATACTCCCCTCGACCATCACACCACCCCACCCGCCCCCTTCCCCCCCTGCCCCAAGCTCACCCCGCGGTACATGGCCATCAGCGTGTCCACGTTGTACCCGTACTTCATCAGGCTGTTGGTCAGCCCGTACTCCCCCTTGACCACCACCCCCTCGTCGCACAGCTTGCAGGTGCGCAGGTGGAACACGCCCTCGCGCAGCAGCGCCTCCAGCCCGTCCTGGTCCACACCAAACGCCCACGACTCCAGCTTGGGCCCAAAACCGCCTGCAAGGCCAGGGGTGCAGGGCGGGGCAATTTGCAACAACGTGGCAATGGCGCAGCAGGGGCGCAGCGAAAGATGCATACGTGTGGGCAGGGTTGCGACAGCAGATTCATACTTGGGGCAGGCTACACATGTGTGCGCACACGTGCAGCGGCAGCAAGCAGCGAGCATGCTGCACAGCCGGCAGCGCAGGGCTCCAGCTTGCCAGCAGCGGGAGCATCAGCATCAGCCACATTGAGCAGCAGCACTGCAGCAGCACTCTAGCAGCTCAGCAGCTCGTTCCAATGCAACAGCACCCTGCCCTGGCCCACACTCCTTGCTTGCCTCCCCCTTCGCCGCCTCACCTGCATCCACCTCTGGCAGGCAAACTAGTGAGGAGCCCACCGCCTTGATGTCCCCCCGCAACCCGTCTGTGTACGCCTGCGTCCACTGCCAGCCGGGCGGCATGTAGGTGGGAACAAAGGGCCCCTTGATGCTGCTGTTGAGGAAGATGTAGTACTTGTAGCGCCTGCGGTGGAATGGCGGGGAAGCAGACTATAGTGTGCAAAACATGTAGTTTGCAAAAGATGTAGTTGCAAACGGTGGCATCCCATCCAAGAGGCAGCAATTGACACGCAACCAACACAGGAGGCAAGATGGCAGGCGGCATGCTGAGCTCAAATCAGGGTCTGCGTTCATAGTCCGGGCCCGCCTCGGTACATGGTTCATGCTGCGCGGCAGCTGTGCATGCACTGTGGAGGTTGTGAGCCACCCTCAGGTGGCGCTGCACACAGCTAGCTACGTGCCACACCAGCTGTAGCTGCAGATCGGCGAGCAGGAATCAATGCGCGCCGCATCTTGCTGAAGTGCAGTGCACCCCGCAAGACGAGCACTGTGCAGCGACAGAACCCAGCCAAGCAGCACTTAGCGCTTCCTCAAGCAACACCAAGTGGTGAACACCCGCAGTCATAGCACAGCACCCACGCACCCGAGCCGCGCCTGCGCCGCCAGCCACGTGAGCGTGATGTTGTGCGCCGCAAAGTCCATGCCCTCGTTCTCCGCCCGCTTCAGCACCGCCACCCCCTGCCCCTCGTACACCGCCGACAGCGAGGGCAGCAGCGGCGGCGCCTCTTGCAGCATGGGGTAGAGCCGCGAGCAGGGGCGGCAGACCTTGCCGTTGACCACCACCACAAAGTCGGTGTTGACCGGGCCCCCAAAGCGGTTGTCCAGCCCCATGCCCACGGTGATGAAAAAGTCAAAGTTGTCGCGCTGCGGGGCCGGTGGAGAGGGACAGACAGGCAATGACAGGTGGATATCGGGCAGTTGGGTGCTGGGTTGTACGCACATGGAGGCTGCTGCACATGTGGGTGCAGCACGGAGTAGTCGCAGCGCCAGCGGCACGCAAGGAAGGCGGTTGGCGGCGGCAGTTGCGTGCGGGACATGCAGCAGCGGCGGTGGCAGGCCACAGGTGCCAGCGGGCTCTCCCCTTCCTGCCTGAAGCCTTACCTGCACTATGTCCTTTTCAAAGAAGGAGTAGGAGACGAGCACCGGGCCAGGGGAGGGAACGCTGTCTGCGCGGGGTGTCTGGCCGGCCCCGGCTCCAAAAAAGGCCAGTAGCCGCGGGTAGAAGATGATGAGCGTGATCAGCAGCAGCAGGACGAGGGACAGGGCCTGCGTGCGACTCGCGGTGCGGCGCTTCTTCAGAGGGGGGGAATAGAGCACCGAGCCGGGAGCATCGCTGCCCAACTCCCCTGTGCCACTAGGCCGTCTCTGATACATGCTGGCTTAGCGGGCTGCAGACATCGCACCCCTGGCTGGTTGTTGGGCCGGGCAATCAGCAAGCGGGCTCAGCAGGATGTATCGAGCCGTGGGGAATTGAGGGACGTGGCGTCAGGCGCAATCAAACAAGTCACCCCTGCTGCGCCATGCTGCGCTGCCGCCGGCGCCATGCTGCGCTGCCGCCGCCATGCAAGGCTGCTGGGCAAGGAATTAAGCGTTCCTGGAGGCATTGCCAGCACTTCCCTGCGATCAACTGTCGGTGTCCAACCACTCCAGGTCACGTATGGTGCACAAAACAAAGAGCAGCCTACACAGCCTCCCCCTCTGCGTGTGAGCTTTACGGGTGGTCATGCCGGCACCTCTACGTGCAAATCGACGCAGCACCGCACCTGGTTGACAACCCGCTGCTGAAAGGACACATGTTGCCTTTTCCTTGACTGTGACAGCAGGGTGGAGGGCGCCACAAGCCAGTTGTCCTGAGGCATCAGGCGCCTCTTCGTGTCAAGCACGTGTAATGATGTGCCTTGCACACAGCAGTTGCATACGCCCTTGCTGGTTCACAGGCATGCTTGATATCAGGAGTGCAGTTTGAAGATAGGAGGCGATGGGTGGCAGGAGCAGCTGGGGCAGCGGCAGCACGGCCACAGGCGGCGGCAGCAACCACGGCGCTCCAGAGGCGGAAGGAACAAGAGTTCATCCAGTGACCTCCTGAGCTGCGCATCTGCTCTGAAGTACAGTATAATTGTCAAAGCAAGTCTATGAAGCCTTTTTACTGGCCTTGGCGGGAGTGTCCGGTTCTGCTCGAGGCGTGAGATGCATGATTTGCCCAGCCTCATCGGTCACTGGTGCCACCATGCATTCCGGCCGCCGTGCACCGAGTCGCAACGCCCCAACGCCGCCCTGTTTGTTAGCAAGGTCGCTGCGCTAGCAAACACACCATGGCAGCAATGGCTGGTGCCTGCGTCCTGCTGCCCGCCCGGGCGGCGCCCCAGCAGCAGCAGCGCAGCAGCAGCAGCCGGCCAGTGTTTGGCAGCGCCTTCCTGGGTGGCAAGCAGCAGCAGTTCGCGGGCCAGCGCGCGGTGCTGGAGGCCAGCAGCAGCAGCAGCGCCGGCCAGCGGCGGGTGACGACCATGGCGGCCAAGGGTGAGCCCGGCGTTGGCAATGCGTGTGGCTGTGGCGGTGGTGTTGCGGCCAGCGATGCATGGGCCAGGTCTGCAGGGGCTCTTGGCGGCTGGCCAGCCGCTGGACCGCCCACAATTTGTGCACCTTGGCCATGCAGTGACCGGCATGATCAAGCTCGCGCTGCCAGCCGGCAAGGCCAACCCCGCCCCGCCCGTCGGCCCCGCCCTCGGTGCCAAGGTGCGCGGACGCAGGGTGCTAGTATCTGCTGCAGGCGGACCGGTGCACTTGGCTGCGTGTGTGCTTCAGGCTTGTGAGATCCTGGGCAGCTATCAGCGTGAACAACGAGCAGTGTGCGCCACGTTGCAAGCAGCACCGGCGGCACCAGTGCGCACGTGCGGCGGTGGCGGCACGTGCCGCTGCTCCAGCTCTTGGCGTGGAGCGCTGTCCCGGGCAGCCCTTTCATGCCTGCTGCTCTCTGCTGGCACCTTCACGCACCCCTGTGTCGTGCCACTGGCACTGTGCGGCTACTGCTGCCTGGCTCGGCACGTAGCCCTCCCTTGCTTGTTGCGTGTGCTCCTGCTTCATGTTGAAATGTGTGCCTCTCCTTCAAGGTCTCACACACCTTCCAGGCATGAACACAATGCATGAGGGGAGGAGCACAAAGACGGCCACGCAGCACTCTCCGATGCGCACTCCTCTTTCTGCACGCTGTGACATGAACAGCTTGTGGTTCTGTGAGGAGCACGCCACAGCCCCTCCCCACAGTCCCTCTAATAACGCCGCTGTCCCGCCTTGTGTTGCCTTGTGTCGTCTCTCTCTCTCTCTGCAGGGTGTGAACATCATGCAGTTCTGCAAGGAGTACAACGCTGCCACCCAGGACAAGGCGGGCATGATCATCCCTGTGGAGATCACCGTCTACGAGGACCGCTCCTTCACCTTTGTGCTCAAGACGCCGCCGGCGTCGGGTGCGTAGTGGGAGGGGCTGCGGCCTGAAGGGAAATTCATGTGGGGCCGGAGATCCCGCACATGTGCGCAGGACGGCGCTGAGGTGGATGCACGGTGGTTTCGTTTGGGCGGCGCCTTGGCGGACATGTGCTGTCACAGGCCAACGTGTCATGCGGCTGGGGGTGCTGTCGCGGCACCTTGCCAGAGCTGCGTTAGGGTGCGAGGCAGCATGCGCGCCGCACAGCTGCTGAGCACTGCTTGGAGCGCTGGCCTTACGGCCACTTCCTTACCATTTCTACCAGCCGCTCGCCTGTGCTCATCGCGCGCTCCCTCCCGCTCTCCTCTGGTGCAGTGCTGCTCAAGAAGGCTGCCGGCGTTGAGTCTGGCTCTGGCGAGCCCAACCGCAAGATGGTCGGCAAGGTCACCATGGACCAGGTGAGCTGGCGCCATGCTGGCAGAAGCTGTGCAGAAGCTGTGCTGGCAGAAGCTGTGTGGGCCGAAGGGCGCTGAGAAGGCGGGAGCTGCGGCTTGGTCCCGCAGAGGGGAGGGGCGCCGAGCTTGCACTAGGACGGCCACCTGCCTGCCCGGCCTGCCTGCCTCTCTGACCTTGCTTCACCTGTGGTTTACGTGTCGCAGGTGCGCGAGATTGCGGCCATCAAGCTGCCCGACCTCAACTGCACTGACCTGGATGCCGCCTGCAACACCGTGATGGGCACCGCCAAGAACATGGGCATCACCGTGGAGGCATGAGTGGTGCTGACCTGGCACCGATGCTGAGCTAACAGCCATGCCACACCAGCGGGCTGCAGTCAGTGCCGTGTCAGCATGCAGGCCCCGTGCTTCTTGAAGCGGCGGGGGGGAAGGCGGCGCCGGCCTTTCAGAGTACCACGCGTCGGCGGCGTCCCGAACCCCCGCCTCCCCACAAGTTTGTTTTTCCGCAACGCACCTTCATCGCTTTTCTCCGCCTCTCAGAACCCGTCCCTGGCTGTAATATCGACAGCTCCCCTGTTGGCTGGCACAACCAGTGGGGGAGCCGCCCCCAGGTGGAGGGGGGGCCTGGCGGCTGCTCCAAGCAGCCATGCTGTTCAATGCGCCCCTCCCACCTGCGGTGCATGCCCGGTTTGCACGTGCATGGTGTGTGCTGACGGAACCCCGCACTGTCATTGAGGGCAGAGCTGCTTGACGCAGGTTGAGACAAGCTGCTGCGTGGCGTGGCGGCGTGTGCACATGCTGTGCCGCTGTGACGCTGGCGGGGACTGCAGCTTTTGCCGCCTGCATGTCGATGTCCCGCATCGCCGCCGCATTTGCGACATCCACAAACCCCCAGCCTGTTCCTCCCCTTCAGCAGCAGCCAGCACTCTTCCCTAGCCGGCGTGATTGATCTCCTCCGCTGGCTTTCCCAGCCTGTCCTTGGCGCTTGAAGACTCGCATATAGCAGCTCGCCGCCATGCTTGCGCCCAAGAAGCAGCAGCTGCAGAACAACCCCTCGCAAATCCTGCCTAGCGAGCTTATAGACCGCTGCATCGGCAGCAAAGTGTGGATCATCATGCGGGGGGACAAGGAGCTGGAGGGCACGCTCAGGCGAGTGCGGTGATGGTGGGGCAGGCGGCCGGCGACGGCTGGGCAGGCGGGCGGGGCAGGCGGACAGGGCCGGAGCAGCTGTGTCGCCGAAGTCTGTGTGCTCACGGCCAGTCTGACTTGTCGCCTGCCTAGCAGTGCATGTGGATTGCGACTAGAGGTGTACCAGCTGTGTGCCACCTGCCAGCACCTTGCCCGCCCCTGCCGCTGCACCCTCTCCCGCCGTGCCCCTCGCCTGAGCTGCCCCCGTCACGCCGCCCTGCCCTGCCCCTGCTGTTACATTACATCACAAATGTGCAGAGGGTTTGACGTGTTTGTGAACATGGTGCTGGAGGATGTGACAGAGTACGAGATCACGCCAGAGGGCAAGAAGGTGGGTGCTGCATGTCGATCAGGCATGGAATCAGGGGCGGGCCGCACCCAGCCTGGCTGGTATGTGGCATGGGCTGCGGCCCGACCCTGTGCATCGGCGTTGTGCACCGAAGCAGGCAGCCTGCACTTAGCGCTTTGTTCAACAATGCACATATGCATGTGCCCAGCAGCTACCCGCACACAGCGCTGCCCTTCTTTCGGTGCTCATGCCCTGTCCTGCCGCCGCCCCACCACCTGTCGTTGCCGCCCGCTGCAGCTGCTTCGCTGGTGCCAGCATGCCCGCCCTGTCCTGCCTGCTCACGCTCTGCTCTGCACCTCCAACGCCTGCCCCTGCTGCCCCACCTCTCTGGCCGCGCTGCCGCGCAGGAGACACACCTGCAGACCATCCTGCTGAATGGCAACAACATTGCGGTGCTGGTGCCCGGCGGCAAGCCCACTGATGAGGCATGACGTGATGCACGCACGGGAAGACTCTGTGCTGTGCGCCCTGTTTCCAGCCCCGCCTGGCCTCTCCATGCTTCCTGACTCCCCAACCCTTGACTCCCCACTGTTTCTTGCTTCCCTGCTATCACTGCTGCCTGCTACTGCTGCTCCACACGGCACCTCTGTAAGCTCTGCCGGTCAAAAGCACAGGGGTGGCAACAGGAAAGGGCACAAGGGCATGGGCTGGCTTGGTATGTTCAATCACGCCATCAGCAATGCAGTGCTGCAGATTCACAGCATGCACAAGCTGACAAGCAGGAAGTACAACAGCCCCAGCAGCACCCGCCACACAGCGCCTTCCCCAGCGGGGCGGCGCCGAGGCAGCAGTGCCGCCTCTTCCTGCCGCATCACTCCGGGTGCATCGATCGTTGCGACTTGAATGGTTGTGATTATATAGGACTCAAAGGCAGCCGTCGCCTTTCAAAGGACAGCCGCACCGTCGGGCTGATCGCCGCGGCTGTTGCTGCAGGTGTTGCCGTCCCATCAGAAGCTCATCTCAATGCTCTGATCACTACCGAGAGGTCCAGATGCAGCACGCGGGCCACCCCGTCACCCGGACGATCGAGCCGGGCCTGACGGTCTTTTCCGCGGCGGAAATTCGAGTGGTGCGCACTGAAGCACTGGGGCAGCGCCTGTGATGCACTAGGGTCCCGCTTTGCAGGCGCAGCGGCCGCTGCGGGGCTGCGCCCTCCCCGCCCGCCACCCGCCCGCCCACCCGCCGCCGCCGCCCACTGTGCATCCTCTGCAGGTGCTGCTGCCTGTGGGCGAGGCGCCAGAGGCCGCCTTCCAGCGCTACGCCTCGCTCATTGTGCAGCACCGCCAGGTGGAGCTGAACAATGTGCGCTCCTTCTACAAGGAGGCCCAAAAGAGCCCCTTCAAGTTCTTCCCCTGGAAGACCGGCAACATGCACTTCAAGTTCCTGCCGGTCAGTCAGTTGATCAGCCAACCGGTCCACCGGTGCTTACCGGGTGCTTTGTGCTGCTGGTGTGATGCTGGGTGCCGGACGCCCTAACTGCACTTTGAGTTCATGCCGGTCAGTTGGCCAACCAGCAAGTCAGCTGGGTGCTGGCCTCCATGCTGCTTGGCGCTTGCTGCAGGCAATGCTCTTCATGTTGTTGTCATCCGGTGGTGGTTGGGATGCTGGGTGCTGCATGTGCAGGTAGGTGGACGGCACTCCCAGCTGCACAGCCGCAACGAGCTAAGCTACCCCCGCTTTGCCCGCTGTGCCTGCTGCAGGAGGAGCTGGCGCTGCAGCCGGGCCCGCTGACGCCGCTGCACAACCACCGGCGGGTGCTGGGCGTGATTGGGGTGATGCACTGCCCCAACGTGGAGGACGTGAGCAAGGCGTACGCGCAGTTTGAGCAGCGCTGCAAGTGAGTGGTTGAGAGAGAAGGGTCATTGGTGATTGAGAGGACGCGCTGCCCCCATGAGTGTTAGCAAAGCGTATGCACAGTGTCAGCAATGCTGCACGCAAGGGAGGGGTTAGGCAGCGCTGCAAGTAAGTGTGATGGTGAGGTGGGCAGTGCTGCAAGTAAGTGTGGGAGTGGTGGGAGTTGGCGATGTTGGGCAGCGGTCCTCCGTGCTTTGTGGTGTGTCCCGCCCCACACACCTCCTTCTCCCCACACCGCCCTCCCCGGCCTTGCAGGGCCTTCCCCGACGCCTTCACCGTGCGCTGCTTTGCGTTTGAGCCCAGCGACGAACAGATACAGGAGGACCGCAAGGGGCAGCGCAACTTCATCATGTTCCCGCCAGGTGGGTGCTACTGCAGTTGTTATGCAGTGAGAATGGCGTGTGTGATGACGTGCGGTGAGGCACGTGGTGTGCAGCAGAGGCCACCCCTCACCCTGCACAATGTAACGTCGCATCAAATTCCATCCTCATCTGTCTCCATCCTCCTCCTTCTGTAACATGAGGGGGACTGCAGCTGGGCATGCATGCTTAGATGGTGATGCGCAACTTTGCTGCCCGTCGCACCCTTTAAGTCACAACCTTCCCATCTTCACTGTCCCCTGCCTCTGTGTTCTCCTTGTTCCCCCCTCTGCAGGCGACGGCGAGCAGCTGGACAACCACGCCGAGGTGGTGATGCACGACTTTGCTGCCTGCCTGCTGGCGGAGCTGGAGCGGTGGATGCTCAACGCATCGCCCGCAATGGTGGAGCTGGCCACGCTGGTGAGGCTGCCCTGCTCTCTTCCCCTGGTCCCGCTTTAAGTTACGCTGTTGTTTTGTCAGCACTGGGTGGCCGCAAAGGTGGAGCTGGCCACGCTGGTGAGGTTGCCTGCTCTCTTCCC
>JAPTJF010000221.1:40727-97679 GCA_029339195.1 Micractinium sp. NFX-FRZ
CTGGTCCCGCTTTGAGTTAAGCTGCTGTTTTGTCAGCACTGGGTGGCCGCAAAGGTGGAGCTGGCCACGCTGGTGAGGTTGCCGTGCTCTCTTCCCCTGGTCCCGCTTTGAGTTAAGCTGCTGTTTTGTCAGCACTGGGTGGCCGCAAAGGTGGAGCTGGCCACGCTGGTGAGCCTCCCCTCTGTACCTCTGTTGCGTACTTCCCCTTTGAGTTATATTGTTGCTTTGCCAGCACGGAATGGGAGGCTGCCTGCTATGGTGCAGCTGGCCACGCTGGTAGTTGGCGCAGGAGAGGGTGTGCGCTGTGCTGTGCCATGCTGGCACCACGTCACCGCCCCGCCACGTCATCGCCCTGCAGGTTGACTCCCCCGAGTTCCTGGGCTCCTCGGGAGCGCTGGAGGCGGTACAAACGCGCCTGTACAGCGACGAGGTGCGCTGCCATGGCAGTGGGCGTGGAGGGCGGGGGTCTGGCGGCAGACGGAACGTGGTGGAACATGGCTATGCAGCATTCTGGTGTGCTTTGGTGGCCGGGCATGGAAACGGGCAGGTAGCAAGCATGTTGCCGGTGTGGCAGGTGCCCCGCGGCGAGGTGTGGCGTGGCATATGGGTGGGCACTGCTCCTCACCCTGCCTTCCCTTCCCTGAGGCAGCATGGCGGCCGCAGGCGGCAATGCGAGGTCATGGCCTGCTGGCACCCCTCCCAATCCACCCACCACCCCTCACCCATTTGTCCTTCTCTTCATCCACCCAGCAGGAGCTCAAAACCAAGAAGCGGTACGGGCGGCTGCAGAAGGCGATGGGGGACCACTGCCTGCTGGCGGGGTCGCCGGCGGACGCGCAGGACCACTACTCCACAGGTGGGCGGTGCGGGGATCACCACAGAGACAGAGGTTAGGGGAGGGATGGGGATCACACTAAAGCTGGGGATTATCATGGGGATGGGGATCACAGTTGGGGATGACCAAACTCAGCAGGTGGGCGGTGCTGTGATGACAGCTTGCCAAGCAGCTGACACAGCCAGTTGAGTTTTCAGTTGCACCAATCACGCTGGCAGCGCCTGTACTCATAAGCAAGAAGTCAAGCTCTCATCACATCGCTGCGTCGACTGCCTTTCCTCCCTGCTGCTGTGCAGCGGTGGAGCTGGGGCGGTCCACCCAGGACTGGGTGTACCTGGGGGCAGCCCTGGAGGGGTATGCAGCCGCCAAGGTGCTCAGTGCAGCCATCACCCACGGCGCCTTTGCCATCAACCAGAGCAGGTGTGTGGCAGAGAGGGGTGGAAAGTGGAGAGGAAGGGGAGCACCGGGTGTGTGCTGCTGCTGCCAGCATGCTCAGCGCAGCGAGCACGCACGAGGGCAGGGGTGGAAGGGGACTAGCTGGGAGGTGGGCTGCTGCCAAGGCTCTCAGCGCCGGCCACTGCTCTCGGTGCTAGAAGGGTTGCGTTGCATGGCAGCGGCAGGGGCGAGGGGTGTGGTGATGCGACGGGCGGTCCCGGCTGCCGGTTGCTACCTGGCATTTGCTCGTCTGTCTATCTATTGTGCTAGTTTCATTGAGGAGCAATGCCGCACGCCTTGGCGGGCGTCAAGTACCTTGAGTTACGCCCCTTTGTGTGTTGCCTCCCCATGTCTACTTGCATTTGCAGCGTGTTCAATGACGAGGAGCAGTGGCGCACGCCGCGCAAGGGCGGCGCCGACGACGCCAAATCGGACGGCAGCCAGCTGTCAGGTGGGGTGGGCTGGCTGCCTGGCTGCAGGGATGGGAACAGCAAGCAAGGGGAGTTGTTGCCTGCTGGCTCCTCTGCGGCCCTGCCCCTGACGCCCCACGCCACCCCATGCCCGCCCACCCCGCGCCCCCGCCTCACGCACGCCCCGCACCACCCACCCCGCTCTTAGCATCTCCCCGGCCAAGGCATCACGCACCAGCAGCGCATGGTTGAGGCACCCATTTGCGGGCGTCACTCTCGGGAGACTCGCCCCATCTCATGAACCCCCTTCTCTCCCAACCCCTCTCCCTCCTGCAGACGCGTCGCGCGCCAGCAGCGCCTTTGGAGGCACCCAGTTCTGGGCCGCCCTGCGGGGGGTGGCCAGCCTGGAGGGGGAGGTGCGGGCGCTGTTCACCGAGGCCAAGGCGCACCTGAGGAGGAAGGGGGGGCAGTCGCTGCTGGTGGAGAGCGACTTGAAGCTGGCTCGATTCCTGGCGGGGCTTCACGTGAGTGTGTCGGGGCATGACGTGGCAGCGTGTGTGTGTGTCATGAGCGAGGGAGGGGAGGAGCCATGGGTGCCAGAGGCGGTAGGTAGGACACGTGAGCGCACGGGGCACAGCGCGGCAATGTGCTGAGCGAGGGAGGGGAGGAGCCATGCGCGCCAGAGGCGGGCCGCTGCGGCTGGTGGAGAGCGAGCGGCTGTCAGCTGGCCCGCTGTCCCGGCGGGGCCTGCGCATCGTGAGTTGAGGGTGTGGGATGATGTGGGTGGAGATACGAGGGCAGCAGTGGCCGCTGGCGGCGCACACCCCTGCAACGTGCACCACAATGCCTTGCCCCGACATTTGCAGAGCATCCTGGCGCGGCGGGAGGTGTCTGAGATTGTGAGCGGGCTGCAGCTGGCGGCGGAGGTGCTGCCCCTGCCTGAGGACCGGCTTCTGACGTTTGTAGAGGGGGCGCAGGTGGGCTGGGTTGGGCTGACTGGGTGGGTGGGCGGGTGGTGTGCACGCATGTGTGCGGGTGGAGAGCGAGTGTGTGGGAGGGAGCAAAGGCCGATGTGGACGGAGCTCATTATGTGGATGGTGCGATGCCTCCCGCCTCCCGCCTAACTCTGCCTCACTGCTTGCCTCTCGCCCTTGCCTGCCCCTGCTGCCTGCCCGCTGCGCTGCGCAGGTGCTGGGCCTGGTTGGGTCGGTGCGTAAGCGGGTGCTGCTGCTGTGGCAGGCGGTGGAGCTCAGCAAGTACCTAGGCTTCCCCAACACACGCACGCTGGATGTGGCACGGTGAGCGCCCGCGCAGGGCAGAGTCCCATCATCCAGGGTCACTGGCGGCAGTAGCAGCCCCCCCGCTGGGCCTGGCTGCATGGCCTGGCTGGGCTGCTGTAGTGCCCGACCCCTGTATGCTGTGCAACCTCCTATCCTTTGACTCCCAGCTGCTCAAGCACCTGCCCCATTCCACACTGCTGTCGCGCTGGTGTCTCATGCATTCCTCACCGCGGGCTATCTCCCCCTCACTGCATGCTGTCTCTCTCTCCGATCTTCATTTGCAGCAAAGCCCTGGAGCCCCCCGACGACCCGCGGGAGCCGGACAGCGAGGCGGACATCTGGGCCAAGGGGCGGCCGCTGGCGCAGAGCGCGGTGCCACGCTCCTGGCCGCAGGTGGGGGAGGGCGGGGGCAGCTCAGGAGGGGGGCCGGGCCGGTGGAGCCAGGCTGAGCAAGCAGCTGGGATGCCAGGCTACTCGGACCAATCCATCAAGTCGCACAACAGCAGCACGAACACCAGCGGCAACAGCAGCCGTGCTTCGGCATGTACCCCTGCTGATAGCGAGAGAATGGCAGTTCAACTCTGTGATCCACCAATCTATATGCAGGTCCGTGCCGGCTGCCTGGAGGCGGTGCTGGGCCTGGCCATCTACGCCAAGCACCACGCTGACGTGTGGGATGCGGCTGCTGCGCTGCTGCGCGACCACAGCGGGGAGCTGAGCGGGCACCGCATGCAGAGCCTGCTGGAGAACCTGCTGGCAGCGGCGTCCCAGATGGCGGCCGCCGACAGGTGGGTGTATTTCATTGAAGCGGGACGCGGGTAGGAGGAGGGAGGGCAGCGGGCACGCAGTGTGTGATGGATGACAGGCGGCCGGTGGGCAGTGCATGGGCAAAGCAGCTGGGGCATGGTTGCCAGCAAAAGGTGCATGTTTCAATTAGTCAGCGGTCAGCAGGGGTGTGCAGAAGCCCGTGCTCTTTGTGCTGCACTTTCCGCTATTTCTGAGTGCGTGGGATATTGCGCCGACAGGCGGTGGGCAGCTGGCGCACAGCGGCCAATGGCCTGCAATCCACCCTCGCTCTGCCGGCCTTCCCTCACCCGCCACACTTGCCCCCCCCGCATCGCTGCCCTGCCCTGTTATCGCCCACAGGAGCCGGCCCGGCCCGGGGCCCCCGCCCCTGCTCTTCTTCCTGTCACCACGCCAGCCGGCGCTGCCACAGCGGCCGGTGCGGTTCACCATAGGTCTGCGCCAGGCTGGCGGCGCCAACGGAGCGCTGGCAGGGCGCCAGGGCAGCGGGCCCTTCCTCTATGACCCATTCAGCGCCAAGCGGGAGCTGGTAGGCGGAGGCTGGGCTGCAGGGGGGCTGCTGCCGCACAGCAGATCTGAGCTTTGCGTGCAAGGTAGAGAGTCTTTGCCAACCTGCCAGTGCTGCGATGCTGGTGTGTGAATGCGAGGACTGTGCTATACTGGCGTCACTGGCTGGCCAGCCACCACAGCACCTGGGAGCCCATTTGCCGCCTCTGCGTCCCCGTGCCCGCCTCTCATGACGTCCCTTCACCCCGCATTTGCTGCTTGCGCTTCCGCCCTCAGGCTGCCGCGGCCAAGAGCCAGGCTGTGGTGGATGCGGGGCCGGTGCAGTGGGTGTGCGGCGACGTGGCAAGCGTGGAGGTGGAAGTGAGCAACCCCTCGGCGGTGGGCATGCGGGTGAGTGCCGGCGCCTGGCCCCCTGCGGGCTGCTGTGCTGCTGCGCCAGCTGGTCATCTGGTCATCAGGGGCTGCGGCTGCTGCTGCGGCGACGGCGGCGGCGGTGGCAGCCGGGCACGCAAGCAAACAAAGCGACAGGTTGGAGGCAGCTGGGCAGCTGCACCGCAGAGGCCAGCCTGTCTGTGCGCTTGCAGCGGGGTGCCTGCCACCTGCCGTTGGTGCAGCGGCTGCGCCCTGTCACCTCGCCTGCTCATCACTCTGCTTGCCACTTGCGGCCTGACTCATGTCGCACCGCCGGTTGAGTATGACACTTTATGATTCAAGTGGCACAATGAACACTTTGTTTCTTCCCCTGCAGATTGACAAGATGGTGCTGGAGGCGACGTACCTGGGCGACGCCAGCATGGCGCCCAAGGAGTACATGACCATCACGTCATCCACGCAGGTACTGCTGGGACCTGCGGTACCGCATGCACACGGAGAATCAGAGCAAACGCCGCGTTCTTTTTTGTCGTTTCCGGGCAGCTTTGTGACGTAGCGATATGCGCCCCATGCCCTGCAGGCTGCTTGGAAGCCCAAACCTGTGAGCCTCAACATCCCCGCCAACACCAAGCCCGTGCGCATCGTGCTGGAGGGGACGCCGCTGCTCAAGGGCATGCTCGTGCTCACGGGGTGCAGGTGCGCAAGGGGGGCAGGGCATGGCAGAGTGGGACAAGGTGGGGCCGTGTGATGGGCGGTTGACCCCCTACAGGGAGCAGCTTCTGTGCAGCAGGTGTCTGGCGAGTCGGAGGAGAGGATGAGCTTGCCTGGGGAGGCAGCGGGCTGCACAGTGTTGCTCAGCTGCCAGGGCCCAGGTGTGCTGCGCGCCCCACAAATACAGCTAAACTCTCGTTCTGACTTGGGTCCCCACCCCCGTCAATTCCATGGCCTCCACCGCCTCACAGTGACGCTAGTATGGCCCTCACCCTACGGTTCCCACCCGGCCTGCAGGCTGACTGCCTTTGGGGGCGTGAGCTGGTTCCAGCCCTGGAGCCAACACCCGCCCAGCATGGCCCGCCAGCTGGCATACTCGACACGCCGCGACGGCAGTGGCGCCGGGGAGGGGGCGGCGGCGGCAGGGGGCGGCGGCGGCGGCGCCGCCGTCAGCAGCAGCGGGGATGCCACGGCGGCACCAGAGGCGAGAGTGGTGGTGGTTGAACCTCTGCCGCTGGTGCAGCTGAGCCTGCAGGCGGCAGGCGGGCGGGGCGGGGGCCAGCAGGAGCTTTCGGATGGCCTGGGCCTGCTGCCGGCGCCTGGCGGCTCCGCGGCAGCAGAGGGCAGCCACGCGGCGAAAGAGGCGGGCACGGCGCCCCGCGCGCTGCGCCTGCTGCAGGGGCAGGTGTACGCGGCACAGCTGACCGTGACCAATGCCAGCAAAGTGCCGCTGGGCTGGGCCAGCGTGAACGTGCGGTGAGTTGCTGGTGGCGGCGGCAAGCACGTGGGGTTAAGGCATGGCCCAACAAGGCTGTGAGGTGGCGTGGCAGCAAGGCGCACCTGCTGCTGCCGGCACCGATGGTTGTGCTGTGCTGTGCTGTGCTGTGCTGCAAAGGCCGCCTGCCCTGCCCTGTCGCCAACCCGCCTGCCTGCCTGGTGCCCGCCGGCTTGCCCCGCCTCAGCCCCGCCTGCCGGGCCCTTTCTCTCACACCCCTCCCTCCCTGCTCCCCTGTGCTCTCCACACCTCCTGGCCGTGCCCGTCACAGGCACAAGGAGCAGCGCAGCCGAGTGACGGTAGCGGTGGATGGTGCGGCGCTCCTGGCCCACATGCCGCTGGCAGCGGGGCAGTCCTGCAGCGTGCCCCTCACCATCGCCACCTCCGTGCGGGCCACTCATGCGGCAGAGGAAGTGTTTGTTGCAGACATCTGTTTAGAGTGTGTGAGCCTGGATGCAGCGCAGCCGCTGCTGGCAGGCGACCGCAGCCCCGGCGGCAGCAGCAGCAGCGGCGCCAGCACGCAGACCGTGCTTGGGCGGCACGCAGTGCTTCCGCTGCAGGTGCACGTGCAGCCGTCGGTGCAGGTGTCACAGGTCGGCTTCCGAAACATCTACCTGCCGGCGGAGCAGCCACCTGCAGCAGCGGCAGACAGCAGCAGCAGCAGCGGCGGCGGCGGCAGCAGCAGCACCAGCAGCGGCACGTTTGAGCGGCGGTGTGTGATGGAGGTGTCTGTAGCCAACCGAGGGCGCTGGCCGCTTCAGGTGCGCTGCCTTGTGGATTACAGCTGCGGGCGCCTCACGTGCAACTGCCTGCATGTCGGGTTGCTTTACGCCTGCTTCGCCTGCCTGCCTGTTCCGTCACATAGCATGCAGTGTTGTCCTTGGAGGCATGCTGGAGTGAATCCGGCGCCAGCCTAGCGCAGGCACACAAACTGAGCTCTTCACCGCACAGTTGCAGTCGCCATGCATCCCTTGTCCTGTCCGCCTGCCTCCACGGCCCGGCCCCATGCCCCCGCTCCCCCTCCCCGCCTCGCCCACCCTCCCCGCAGGTGTGGCTGGGCCCCAGTGCAGGCGACCCATCGCAGCTTGCAGCCGCAGCAGCGCAGGATGCACTGCTGCCGCCGGTGCTGCCGCCCGCAGCCCACGGTCTGCCCACCATTGGCATGCTGCCGCCCGGCCGGCGCTGCACGGTGGCCTTCATTCTAGATGCCAACCATACCAAATGGGGCAGCAGTGGCGGTGCTGGCGAGGCGGGCGGCAGCAGCGGTGGCAGCTCGCAGCTTCCGGGGCGGTATGCCGCATCCTGGGAGGAGCAGCAGCGGCAGGTGTGCGCCGAGCGGCTGTCCCAGGTGGCGGCGCTGTTCTACCGGGTTGATGCTGAGGAGGCGGGCATTACAGGTGGGTGCACGCTCCAAAGTTGCATTCATATGAGGCACGCTATGAGCATGCAGGTGGGGCAACAGCGCTGTTCTGCTGCCAATGCATTGCCAAAACGGCGGACGGAATTGGCATGCGCCTGGTGGGGCAGCTGGGGCAGTGGTGGAGTCTGGCGCAAAGGCAGCCGGCTGCTTGGGCAGGTTTTGCTGCCTGCTCATGCTCGCAGCCCTGCCCTTGCCTGCTTCACATGCCCACACCCCCCTCATTTTGAAACCGTATTGACCCGCACCGTCATACCTGACCTCGGCCCCACCTGCCCCGCAGACACCGCCGTGGGAACGGCACCGCTGGTGCACGGGGAAGTGTACAACGGGCTGGGCTACCGCACCCTGGCACAGCTACAGCCCTGCGCTGTCACTGTGCAGATCAGTGCAGAGCCCCTGCAGCAGCAGCAGCAGCAGCAGCCGGCGGGAGCAGCAGCAGAGAATGGCGCGCAGCAGGATGGCGGCGCAGGTGCAGGTGCCGGGGCAGCCATGCCGCCTCTGCAGCTTGTTGCAGCTCCGGAGCCATCCGCAGGCCAGCAGCAAGGCGTGGGCTCCCCCTACAGCCGCTTCCCAGCTTTCCAGGCGGGCATCGGGCAGCCGCTAAGCGTGACAGTTACGGTCACCAACCACGGGGTGGCGGTGCTCGGCGCAAGCGGGAAAGCAGCAGCGGCGGCAGCAGCAGTGGGCGGCACAGCAGCAGAGGCGGCGGCAGGCAGCCTAGAACTTCAGTTGGATGCTGCGGTAGCATGCCAGGCTGTAGTGGGCGGCGAGCAGGATGAAGCAGGCGGGGCGGCAGGTGGAGCAGCAGCGGGGCCTGGCGGCGGTGCGGGGGCGCACGACCTTACAGCGGTCTGGGCGGGGCAGCTGTGGTCTGGCCTGCGCTTCTCGGTGCCCCCAGGCCAGAGCTGCAGCCAGCGGCTAGGCCTGTGCCTGCTGGCGCCGGGGCTCTACCAGCTGGGCCTGCAGCACTGGCAGTGCCGGCCAGCGGAGCCCGCGGCAGCGCTGCAGCACCTGCAGCAGCAGCAGCAGCAACAGGCGGAGAAGCGGGGCGGGAAGCGGGCCCCCCCGCCAGGTCAGCTAATGAACACAACGGTGGCTGTGGAGCCCTGCTTTGTGCTGTGCTCCTGAACGCCCATGCAGCATGACCTGAGCCCCGTGTAACAACAGACTGAGCCAAGCAAGCAGGCAGGCAGGTGTGGGAGCCGTGCTTTGTGCTGTTCTCCTGGCCTCTGCAGCTGCCCCCTGGGCCTCCCTGCCCCGTGGCCTCTTGTCGTTGCTGTGGTGGTGTTGCGTTGCAAGTTACAGCGGGTCTGTGTTGCATCTTTGATACTTGACTGGGGAGTACAGCAACCAAACAAACAGACAGCAGAGGGGGGCCCGGAGGGGGGCGGCAGCGGGAAAAAAGTGGAAAGAGTGAGGGGCGGAGAGAAGAGGAGGCAGGGGGACGATGTGTACAGGTGAGGCCAGCCGCCAGGCAGAGCCCGGCAGGCAAGCAGGGGTGGGCGGTTGGACGGAGTGAACCAATACGGCCAGCAGCAGGATGGCCCCTCCTCCCCAGGAGGGGGAGGCACTGGCAGGAGAGGCAATAAAATGTGTGTGCGCATGCGGGGCTACGGCGCGCCGTGCCGGGCAGGGCCGCCCACCATCTCTCTCGCAAAAATTCATCCAGGCCAGGCGAGCAGGCACGAGGCCAGCCAGCGAGCCAGCCAGCTGGCCAGCCAACCCACTGCACCACAACTAGAGGTCAGCTAGCGCTTGCGTGTGCTGTGGGCCAGCATGCGCGTGCTCATGCGCGGTACGGGATGCTGACGCTGGGCTCGTCGTTCTTCAGGTACTGCTCAGCCTGCGCCTCCACCAGCAGCGCCTGCAAGCAGGCAGGGGGGAGGAGAAGATACAGAATATGGTCAAGACGGGAGGCAGTGCGGGTGAGTGGGGCACGGGCGGGGTGCGGCAGTTCACACGCTATAAATCTGCAGGTCCTCCCCATCAACCGACTCCCGCTCCACTGCAAGCTCTCCAATCAACCCAACTAGAATCAACCCAACTGCCTACTGGTTCTTCTACGTATCAAGGGCATGTCGTTACCTGCAGGTCCTCCCCATCAATCGACTCCCGCTCCATGAGCAGGTCGGAGCAGGCGTGCAGCACGTCAATGTTCTGCTGCACCAGGTCCTTGGCCCGGCGGTACGCACGGTCCACAATGTCCTGCAGTACAATCAGGGCAGTACAAGAGGTGAGGCAAGCGGTACAGGTCGGGTGCCGGTGGTGCGCACGACTGCAATGCATTGGTGGTGCTCTACTCTCCACCTGCCCACCTCCACGTTGAGCATGTCACGCCCACATCGCAGCGCTCAACCAACCGACCGACAGCACCACGGCAGGTAGGAACACAGCAGGCAGCAGCAGGTGCCCAGGCCCACCTTGACCTCGGCGTCAATCAGGTCCTGCGTGTCGGCCGAGCAGTCTGCGGGCTGCGCCATCTGGGAGCCCAGGAAGGACTGGCCGCCAGAGCTGCTCCACGACACCTGGCCCAGCTTCTTGGAGAAGCCCATCTGGGAGATCATCATGCGCGCCACGCGGGACACCTGCAGGGGGGGCGGGGGAGGAGGCAGGGTGGGCGACGTGGCAGGGTGGGCAGCTGCTGGGCAGCTTCTTCCCCCAAGAAGCCACATGGGCAGTGCAGAAATCTGCACTCGCAGTTCATGCGGGACGGTGAAGGCCTGCGGTGTGGGGGCGTGGGCTTGGCCAGCGCGGGGCAAGCGCTGCACCCACAGGGTGCCGTGCGGCCGGCCCACACACCTGCTGGAAGTCGCCAGAGGCGCCGGTGGTGACGTTGTCGGGTCCGTAGATGAGCTCCTCAGCCACGCGGCCGCCCAGCGCCACAGCCATCTGGTTCTCCAGGTAGGAGCTGCGGAGGGGAGGGGGAGGGGGTGGGGTGGCAGAATGGGGGCAGGGCGGAGTTGAGGGGCGCATGGGATGGGCGACTATGGCCCACCTGCTTCCTCACCAGGTAGGAGCTGCATGGGAAGTGGAAGTGTTGTGGCGGCCAAGTGGAGCGGAACATGGGCATGTGATGAGCGGAGCGGGGCCCCAGGGAGAACTGTAGGCGCGCCTCCCCGGGCGGGCAAGCAAGGCAAATGCCACTGCGTGCGCTGCCTGTCGACCAACCAGTTATGGCGTTTCCACCCCACTACACTCAATCCCCTGGTGTCCCCAGCTCTCTTGGCATACAGTATACACGTTGCCCCTTCTCACCGGCTGTACAGGCCAGACTCCAGGCGCTCCTCGGAGGGAGCGAAGAAGGTGAGGCCGCCGGCGGCGCCGCGGGGCACGATGGAAATCTTGGACACGGCGTCGTACTCGGGCATGAGGGCGCCCACCAGCGCGTGGCCGGCCTCGTGGTAGGCCACCAGCCGCTTCTTCTTCTCGCTCATCACGGCGCCCTTCTTCTCGGGGCCCGCAATGATGCGCTCCAGGGCGTCGGCAATCTCGTCCTGCCACACATCAAACGGAAGGAAAGGGGGAATGAGGAGGGGGAGGGTTGGGGGAGGGGCGTGTGCGGCTGGCCACACACTGCGTTTCCCATCCCCACTGCGCGGGCGTGCCGCCCTACTTCTCCTGCTCCTTGTAGCCGCCTCGGCACCAGCAATGCCGGCCGGACACAACCAAAAGCCACGCCCACAGGGCACGGCCGCACACCACCCACCCACCCACCCACCTTGGAGATCTCCTTCAGGTTGCGGCGAGCCGCCAGGATGGCAGCCTCGTTCATGAGGTTGGCCAGGTCAGCGCCTACGTGGCACCAGGGGGGGCAGGCAGGCAGGCAGGTTTACTACTTTTGATCCGGCCAAAGCGGGGGGCGCCTGTGCCGGAAGGAAGGCAGGCGGGCAGCAGGAGGCTGCAGATGCATGGCGTCGGCGGGTGGGGGCGCGCCGTGCCAGGTCTGCAGCGCGCACGTCATGTAGGCGTGCGAGGTCGGTGCGAGGCAGGCGGCCCAATGGGCGGCAGGTGCCGGCCCGCCCGCTCACCGGTGAAGCCGGGGGTGCGGCGCGCAATCTTCTCAAAGTCGACGTCCTTGCCCAGGGTCTTGCCGCGGGCGTGCACCTGCAGGGTACAGGGCAGATGACATTCAAGGTTAGGATAAGATGACATTCAAGGTTAGGATTACCGGCACGGCGGATCACGGGCCACCGCTCCCGCCACGCTTTGCCCTGCCTTGCCCCGCCCTGCATCAACCGCCCACGCTCCAAACGTGGCCATACCCGCCCTACGCTGTCTGCCCTGCCCCACCTTGAGGATGGAGATGCGGCCCTGCACGTCGGGGCGGTCAACGGTGATCTGGCGGTCAAAGCGGCCGGGGCGCAGCAGCGCGCTGTCCAGCACGTCGGGGCGGTTGGTGGCCGCCAGCACAATCACGCCCGTGTTGCCCTCAAAGCCGTCCATCTCTGCAGTGCCAGGTCGGGGATGGTTGGGTGGTCCAATGCACAGTCAGACTGGCTGTGATGTACTGGGGTGTGGGGCCTGTATTGCCCTCACAGCCGCCACATCTCCGATGCACGAGGCGCGGAGAAAAGAGGGGTGCGGGAGGAGCTGTGCAGCGGCAAGTTAAAGCAGGGCAAAGGATGCCTGTGTGGCCACAAGCCTGCACGCTTACTCACTCCACAACCCCCTGCAACACCAGCCCCTCCCACCCCGCCGCCTCACCGGTCAGCAGCTGGTTGATGGTCTGCTCGCGCTCGTCGTTGCCGCCGCCCATGCCGGCGCCGCGCTGGCGGCCCACGGCATCAATCTCATCGATGAAGATGATGCAGGGGGCCTTGGCCTTGGCCTGCAGGACAGAGGAAGACGGGACGGCAAGGCAGAACGGACAGTGAGCGGTGGAGAGCGAGGCTGCGACGCGCCGTGCCGCGCCCCTGCCCGGGCGCCAGCACATCACTCTTCCACCCGCCACAGCTCTCCCCAGCAAGCCGGCTGGGATGAAGCAGCACCACCCACATGCGCAACTGCTGTCTCCCTGCGACAGCTAAGCTCTAGCGCACCTTCTCAAACAGGTCGCGCACGCGTGAGGCGCCCACGCCCACAAACAGCTCCACAAACTCGGAGGCGGCGCAGGAGAAGAAGGGGGTGCCCGCCTCGCCGGCCACAGCCTTGGCCAGCAGCGTCTTGCCGGTACCTGCGGGGGCAGGCAGGCGGGGGTGGGGGAGAGCAGGATGTGAGCAAAGGAGGGTCCCACGGGGAGGGTGCAGTGACGAGGGCAGAGGGGCAGACACAGCACCAGGGCTGCACCGCTGCACGCACCCCGGTTGCCCCTCCCAAGCCCCTCCACTAGTGTTAGTGTGCGACCCTTCCCCCTCATGGCAGGCTGCTGCGTCTCACGAGGCCTGCCGGCTTCATGGACTTTGCACAGTGCGCTGCTGTGTGTGCTGAGATGCTGTGTGTGCAGCGCTGCTGTGTGTGCTGAGGTGCTGTGTGTGCTGAGGTGCTGTGTGGTGCTGCGCTGCTGTTGTGTGCTGAGGTGCTGCTGTGTGCGGTGAGGTGCTGTGCCACTCTTGCCACTCACCGGGGGGTCCCACCAGCAGGGCTCCCTTGGGGATCTTGGCGCCCAGGCGGGTGTACTTGTCGGGGTTCTTCAGGAAGTCGACCACCTCCTGCGGGCGGTGGGGCGAAACAACACATAACAGGACATGTGACATTAGTGAGGGGGAGTGTAACAAGTGTACTTGTCGGGGTTCTTCAGGAAGTCGGCCACCTCCTGCGGGCGGGGCGACACACGCAACGAGAAAACATGTGTTGTGAGGGACGGAGGGAGGAAGTGTACTTGCTGGTAGCCTAGGCAAGGCAACAACCAGGGATGCCTGCTGGAACGCAGCCAGAAATGTCTTGGGAAAGGCATTCTGCTGGTAAAAAAGACAATTGTGTCGTTGCCGTGGCACCGCACCTGCAGCTCCAGCTTGGCCTGGTCGCAGCCGGCCACCTGGTCAAACATGACGCCCGTCTCCGGGATCTCCTGGAACTTGGACTTGGAGCGGCCAAAGTCCATGGGGCCGCCCATGGGGCCACCCATGCCGCCGCCGCCCTGCTGGGAGGGCAGAGGTTTGTGTGTTGGTTAGCTGATGGGGGTGGCAAGGGAGCGCCCAGTCCCAGGGGGCACACATAGGGCGACCAAGGGCAATTGAGATGGAGGCGCACGGCGAGCGCGGCAGAGCGTGGCAAAGTGAGCACGCCGATGGTGCTGAACTGTGCTGTGCTGTGCTGTGCCGGCGATGCTGCAACGCCGGCGCTGCACCGCCCGCCCTGCTCACCGAGCCGTCGCCGGCGCGGCGGAAGAGGAGGAAGAGGCCGGCAAAGGCGATGAGGGGGAAGAGCAGGTTGCCCAGCAGCGCCACATAGTTGCCCTGCTGGTCGCCCTCAGACACTGCGGGGGCAGAGAGGGAGGTGGGCAGGGGGAAGGGTGGGTGGGTGAGGTGATGGCGGGTGGGGATGTCGGGGGTACAGGGGCATGGGGGCTCTGGATGGGTCGAGAGGGGAGAGCAAGGCGAGCGGAGTGCGGAGGTGTGGCCACCTTGGTGCGGCGTAACCATGCTGTGAGACGAACAGTGGAAGTGCGCGCAGCTGCTCCTCCAGTCCCCTGCCATCTGCCCTGTGTCCCCCCTGCCTGCCACGTCGACGCCCCAGCGGCCATGCCTGGTAAGCTAGCTCAACCCCAGTCAGCCAGCCAAACACCCAGCCGTCACTGCAACCACAAACATTTGACCACCCTGCTGCCTAGCCCACCAAACTGCCTCCCCCATTCGGCGAGACGAGGCATGCAAGTGTTGCTCAGTGTATGTTGCGGCCGCTGTGCCGCACCCGCCCACCCGCCGCGCGCCAGCACCCACCAGCCAGGCAACCGGGCAACCAGCCAACAAAGACCACGGCAGCACCCACCAGAGATGTCCACGCCGTTCTTGGCCAGGATGTCGACCAGCTCGGGGTCGTTGGGCAGCACCACCAGCGCGCGGCGGCCGTCCACCGCCGTCAGCTGCAGCTGGGTGCCATCCTTGGAGAAGCGCACGCGCTCCACCTTGCCGTTCTTCACGGCGTTGATGAACTCGCTGTAGCGCCACTGCGTGCCCTCGGGCAGCGCGTTGGCGTCGGTGGCGCCGCCCAGCACGGCGGGGGCCGAGGCCAGGGGCGCGTCGCCCAGGAACTCGCGCGTCTGGGCGGGCGCCGCCACCTGCTGCTCCACCGCCGGCGGCGGCGCAAAGTCGACCGCCATGGCGGCCTGAGAGCTGCTGAGCAGGCCAATCATGGCTGCCAGGCCGCCGAAGGTGGCCGACAGGCCGGGCTGCTGCTCGGAGCGCTGCACACAAGGCGGGAAGGGCGATGGTGAGCCGAGCGACAGGGCCTCCACGGCGCCCGGCGCCGCAGCCAAACGATCCATCTGATGACGACAGCCAACCGGCAGGGCCGAAAGGCAAGCATCGCTGGCGCATTCCGCCGAGCTGCACCGCCACCCACCTGTGCCCGCACCGCCACCGCCGCACGGACCGGGCGGCGGGTCTGCTGGAAGGGCTGCACCCGCAGGGGGGCGCCCACAAGGGCGCGAGACGCCGCAAGCTGCATGATTACTCCCGGCTGCTTCTGTGTGTGAGTTTCCGCTGATCGGCTGCCCTGCGTACTCTTGCAAAGGTCGTGGGGAGGCCGAAAGCGGAATTGATTGGCTGCGAGGGGTGGGAGGAGGGCTGTGAGGGCAGCGGAAGGTGGCCGCCACCTCAGATATCCCCGCCACGTCCGCTGCGCTGTGGAAGGCGGCACACTTGGCTGCCCAGTCAGAGACCTTCCTGTGGGCAGTATCACCTTGCTGATGTGCCTCTGGTGTTGTGCTGGATCACTGTGGAGGTTGTCTGGCTGGGGACTGGTGCAAAGTGTGCGGTGCGTCAGCGGCTGCGCTGGTGCAGCGTGCGTGCGGCGGCGGTATCCACCGGCCCGCTCGCCCTGTTCCCTCTGCAACCCACACCTTCCTCCAAGGCTCAGCCCAACCGTCATAACTGACAGTCCTCAAACTGAAAGTCCTGCAAAACATCTTCATGTCGCACAGCAACCTATGTTTCATCCACCACAACCATACGCATGGGTTGTGCTCGCAGCACAGCACCTGCCTGGCGTGAGCAGAGGAGCTCTGCAGAAACTGCGCCGTGCGGAGCAAGCGGCAAGCAAGCAAGGGGTTGGTGAAAGCAAAGGAGCTGGAGCATCCAAATGTGTAATGGTTTTGATTTGGCTTGGTTTTGTTGCACCCCCTGCCCAGCCGGAGAGGTTGTGAGCTGTGCAGCCTGCGACAGCCAGCTGCGACAGCCCGCTGCGACAGCCCGCTGGAGGGGCAGCTGGAGGGTGCCTTGCGGCAGCCCCGCTCTCGCAGTTTGAGCAGCAGCCCTTTGGTTGCCTCTCGTCGCATGCCCATCCAATAGCCCCCCAGGTTCGCGTCCAAAGGGCAACTGCTGCAGCAAACGTCACAGGGCTGCAGCGCCACCGCGCCTGTGAGGGCCCCAGTTTACACATCGGCAGGCGCCACAGCAAGGCCCCAGTCGCATCCTCCCAGAGAGCACCAGGCGTGCGGTGGTTGGTGCAGCAGGTTGCCTTCATGAAGAGAGTGCCTGCAACAGGGCGCACTGACATACATGGCACGTGCTACTGGCCTGGTTCAGGGGCAGAGAGGAGCCACCTTCCCTCCCAATTCAACATCCGCCATGCGCCTGCTGCTGCCCTGAAGCAGGAGGCGCAGCGGGCGGCCCGCTCACCGCCCACCCGGCTCTCTCTTCAGCAGAGCCGGCCCACTCAGAGCCCTGCTGTACATGTAACGTGCTGCTGCTGCTGTTGCTGCTGCTGCAGGTTACACTGAGGGTCCAGGGTAGATGATGGGCGCAGCATGTGTGTTGGATCTTCTTGCAGGCGACGCCAGTGCAGCTGGCCCGCGGTGGCAGCAGCGCCCTCTCGCTGCACGTCGCCCGCTCGCCCTGCTGCCTTCCCAGCCTGCCTGCTCTCACCGCCCCACGCCGCTCACTGCCGCATGCGCGGTGCGCAGCTTGCAGTCCGCCCCGCCGGTGGCCACCGTCTCCGGCCCCACCCACGCCGCGCACAGCAGCTTGTCGGCGCCCCCCTGCAGCGTGTGCAGAGGGATGGCTGCCCGGAGGTCCCACAGCTTGGCGGTGCTGTCGTGAGAGGCGGTCACCACGTGGTGCGCTGCAGGCAGGGGGCAGATGAAAGGGGGGAGGGGTGCTCTCGTGAGGGGCGGTTACAACTTGGTGCGCTGCACGCAGGGGGCAGGTGAAAGGGGAGATGAGAGGCGGTTACAACGTGGTGCGCTGCACGCAGGGAGCAGGTCAAAGGGGAGAGGGATGATGTGGTGAGAGGCGGTCACCACGTGGTGCGCTGCTGGCAGGGGGCAGGTAGGAGAGGAGAGGAGGGCAAGGCGCAGCAGGTGTGTCTGGGGTTTGGCGGGGTTCCATTGCACTGGTGGAGGCCGGGAAGCACAGGTAGCAGCCCTTTGGGCAGCACTGCCTGTGATTGCATGCACCACAATCCACCGACGGATGGGCACCGGTCGCCTCAAGGCTTCACCCCAACCAACCATCCACCCCATTCAGCACAGTCAGCAAACGCCACGGCGCATACTGTTGCTCACACAACCAAATCTGAGCAGGGGTGCCAGGCACTAACGACTTGAAACACATAAGGTAACACACCTGAGGTGGGGTGCCAAGCAATGGCAGAGATCCAGTCGGTGTGGGAGCTGCACGCCCGCACCGCCAGCCCCTCGCCGCTGCGCACGCGCGGGTCCCACACCTGGCACACGGGGCATGGGGGCAGGGTCGTGCTGGGTCGGACAGCAGCACAGGGCACAGGGCAATGGCACAAGGGGGGCAGTGCAGTGCGGTGCAGTGCACACGTCAGGATGGCTGCACGGCAGCGCACATCTGCAGCAGGCAGGCAGGCAGGCAGCTTGCCTGCCTGCCAGGAAGGCTTGCACCCCAGAACACTTGCCCACCCTATGCCAGCAGCATGAGGCCAGAAGGAGGTGCCCCCACATGTGCCCGCGCACCCCACCCCGCACACCCAGCCCGCCCCGCCCCACCCACCCGCAGCGCCTTCTCCGCCCCTCCAAACGCCACCAGCCCCTCGCCGCCGGGCGCCGCCGCCACGCAGTACACCGCCTTGTTGTGGTTGAGCGTGTCCCGGCTGGCGGCGGTGCCCACATCCCACAGCCGCACAGAGTGGTCCCACGAGGCGCTGGCCAGCGTGTCTGAGGGCAGGCAGGGGCGGGGTGGGGAGGGCAGCAGGCAGGCAGGTGGGCAGACAGGAGGGTAACGGGCAACCAAAGCTAGCCATATGTAGATGCATGCCCGCACGTCATGAGGGAAGTGGCCGGCAAAAGGTGCAGGCCAGAGGGGAGGGGGCGTGTGTGGGGCAGACCCCAAGAAGAATGGGGTGTGGGAATGTATACATTGCGCTGGTGGGGGGAAGCTAGAGCGACAGCTCAGCAGCAGTATTGCTACCGGCATCAGCTCTGCAGCCAGCCGGCCACCATTCACACAAACGCACCTGCCGCCGGCCAGCTGACGCCCGAGACGCATTGGCTGTGCCCGCTCAGCTCCACGCGCGGCGCCTCCACATGCTGCGCCGCCGCCACCCCATTGGCCCCCACTTTCCGCTTCTTGCTGCCCGCCGCCTTGGCGCCGCCGCCCTCCCCATCCTCCTCGCCGGCCTCTGCCGCCGCCAGCAGGCTGTCGCCGCAGCGCCACATCAGCAGGCGGCCGTCCCAGCTGGCGGTGGCGCACAGGTTGCCATCAGGTGACACAGCCGCATCCTGGATGGTGTCGCTGTGCCCCTTGAGCAGCGCTACCGCCTCTGGGGCGCTGCCGCCTGCTGCCGCTGCTGCCACGCCACGCCAGAGGCGCGCCACGTTGTCATTGCCTGCGGTGAGCAGCAGCCCCTCGCCGCCGCGGCTGGCCACCGCTGCCGCCGCCTGCACGGGCCCCTTGTGCGCCGCCCAGCTGCAGCTGGCCTCCCCGCTGCCGCCGCTCCATAGCCGCACGATGCCGTCATAGCAGCCGCTGGCAATCACATTGCTGCCGTCGTCATCACCGCTTCTGCTGCTGCTGCTGCTGGGCAGGGCTGCCACAGCGCTCACCCAGTCCTCATGTGGGTGCTCCTCCTTAGGTGTGGGAGGCAGCACAGCCGGCACATACTCTATCTCGAGCACCGCCTCAACTGACAGCTGCTTGCTCTGCAGGTGCCGCTGCAGGTTGAGCCGCAGCAGTTCGCCGTCAACCAAAAAGTCAAAGGGCCGCGCTGGCTCTGCAGGCAGACGGGGCAGGCGAGGAAAGGAGGGGTGGAGGGCGGAAGGGGCGAAAATTCAGTTTGGTCCTCAGACAGTTTGTGATGGTGGCAGGATCGCTGGCAACAGCAACAGGGGCGGGTGCTGTTGAGCTGACTCGGCCGCCGCCGCCTGCTGTTGCCGCCGCCCGTTGCCGCCTCCCGGCCCGCCCAGCGCCTGCTTACCCAGCGCGAGCAGGTGGTTGACAATTTGCGACAGCCCATAGCGAGTGAGGTTGGCGGGCACGGCCTGCAAGCAGGGGACGGCGGCTCGAGCAGTTTGGGGCAGTGGCAGCATGCGGGGAGCATGCATGGGGCTGGCCTCGGGCCGGCATATGGAACTGGCGCTGCTGCTCACGATGGGCGTCTCTGGAACGCGAAACTCGGGTCCCAGCTTCGTCACAAGTTTTACTGTGACGACGGCGTCTTCCGCAGGCTGCTGCTCCGGCTCCATCTTGTGCTTAGTGCGACGATGGTGGATTCAGGGTCTTGAATCAGCGGCCGCAGGCCATTGTCGTGCTGTGCTCCTGCTTTGCAGTTGCTGGGCGCAACTTGCACGCTTGCAGGAACCAATTGGTGATCGGACAATTGGAGCAGCCTCTAAGACACAGCCATGACGGAATTGGCATCCCTCAACTCGCGACTGGACGCCGTGCTTCGTCGGCTGGCGGAGCTGGAGCTGGCTGCTGGAGTGACGCCCGCCGATGCGCTGGCAGCACGCCAACAAACCATCCTGGAGCGGCTGAGCCGCCTGGAAGCAGCCTGTGGCCTGGCAGTGGTCACTCCCGCTCCCGCTGCGGCATCAGCGGCTGCCGCTGATGCCGCACCCACCGCCGCCCCACTGCCGCCGCCTCCCGGCGCGCTGCCACCCGTGTCGGCTGTCGACCCCGCCGGCAGCGAGGTGCAGCAGCGGCTGCAGGCGGAGCTGCTGGAGCGGGGCCTCACCCGCCACAAGTTTGTGCGGGCGCCGCCAGAGTATTATGATCAGTCGTTGGAGTTCCGGTGGGTGGGTGCTTGTGGTCATGGTGGGGTGTGGGTTGGTGTGAACTTGGTAGTTCTGGTGTGCAGGAAACAATCTTGAAACTAGGTGAGTTGGGGCAGGGCGGTGGGAGGATGTGGGCTGGGCTGTGATGGCCAGCGGGTGGAGACGAGGTGGGGCGAGGGGCGAGGGTGGGTCAGGGTGGTGGGATGAGAGGAGGCCAGCGGAGAGGCAGCGCTGCCCTTGTCAACCTAACCCTCCCAGGCGCCAGGGCAGGCGAGGTACACGTTGCCTCTGCTGAGCCCCAATCTGTTGCATGCCGCATACTAGGGCACGCTGCCAATGCCTGGACGCTGCGCTCTCCCCCCCACCTCCAATTGCGTGCTCGCGGCTGCCTGCAGGCAGGGCGTGGTGGGGGCTGCCTCCATCCACCACTTGTGCAAGTCGATCGTAATGGAGAACACGCGGGCGCACCCGTCGGGTGAGCCGATTCGTCAGCCTAGGCGCCTCAAATCTGTAAAATATGTAGTGTTTTCTGGGCTGCGGCTGTCCTGGGGAAGGGCGCAGTACGACAGCCCGCACCGTAACGCCCATTGTCGCCGCCCCGAACGGCACCTCTCCTCCACGCGTTGTTCCCCCGTTCTCAGAAACCCGCTGCCTTCACCCCCGCAACATCAACTTGCGCCCCATTGAACACGCGTATGATTTCTACCGCCCCTCGAATTCCTCCAAACCCGACGCCTTGCAGTGACAGACTGCGCCAACCCCAGCAACTCAAAGTACTACCTGGTTGTCATCCAGGTGGGGCACAGCACGCGCAGCAGGGCACAGCGTGCACAGCAGGGCACCTCCTTTCCTTGAGCTTTTCCACCTGCCATGCCCTGCGTACTGCTGCATTGCACCGCACTCGCTGCAGTGCTGCTCCAGGCAGAGAAGCTGCACCCCCATGTCCCAGGTCCCCCCCCCCCCGTCTCTGCACCCTGCGCCTCAATTTGCTGCAGGCACAGGGCACTCCAGATAATGAAAGCAATGCATTGCCTGCTGCCTCGTCCGCCCCGCCTCGCCGCCCTGCCCACCTTCTCTCTCTCGTACCGCCCGCCTATGCTGCAGTACACCGCCCGCCTGAACGCCGAGAAGCTGAAGCACTACATCTACAAGCTGAGCGGCGGCCAGGTGGCCAAGAAGTGGTACAACATGCGGCTGGCGCCCGAGGCCATTTCCGGTGGGCGGGGGCGGGCTTAGCCGGTGGGGAAAGAGGGGGGAAGGGTGGCCAAGGGGCGGTACAAACTTGAGCCTGGCGGCGGTACAGCATGCGGCTGGCGCCTGAGGGCACTTCTGGTGAGCAAGCAACACGGCATTTTCGGCGGCGGGTGGGGACGGGTGGGAAAGGGTGGCCAAGGGTGCCATGCAACCTGAGCCTGGCTGTGCCTGGTGGGTGGGCGGGTGGGGAGTGAGGGAGCACAACGGGGTCGTCCCCCACCTGCTGGCACCCGTCATAGTCCTATCACAAACATATCTGCCTGCCCTTCCCACGCCTCGTGCAGACGAGCTGACCGGGTTTGAGCACAACGGGGTGTCCCCCATCGGCATCAAGACACGCATCCCCATCATCATGTCGCACAGGTCTGGCACACCCTTCCTTCATTTCTGTCTTCCTTGCTTCAAGTTACACCATGTATGTCTCAACCGAGGAAACGGTGCCCGCCAAAGCATGGCTGGCATCATGGATGGCCACACACGCCCTGTGTTCCACAGCACGTGCGCCCGCCTGGCACGGCCAGACCAGCGTGCACCCGCCTGGTGTCGAGCCTCCTGCCCCCTGCGCTATCCTCCTGCCCCACCCCCCCAGTATTGGCGTTGGCTGCAACTTGGCACGCATCCCCTCCCTCCCAACTCGCGCAGCCATCCTGCACACAAGTCGAGCTCTGCCGCAAGCTGCAGCGCCCACCACTTCGTCTGCACCCCTCTCAACGCCCCCACCAGTTACCCCCGTGCAACCCTACTTTCATCCGCTCCCTTCCCACAGGATTGCAGACCTGCACCCACCTGCTTCCTGCTCCACCCCAGCCAAGCACACAGCCCTCCGCCCGCCCCTCCCACCACACCCCACCCACCCACCCACCCACCCACCCAACGCCTCACCTTCCTCCCACCTTCTTCCCATGCAGGATCGCGGAGCTGCAGCCGGATACTTTCTTCCTGGGCGCGGGTGAGGTGGACCTCAAAGTGGGCATGAGCGCGGCAGACTTCATCGCGGCCTATCAGGTGAGCATTTGTTGTTTTGTGTGACACCAAGCTGGTTGCTGTTGGCATGGGGGGCGGTGTGCGGGGTGAGGTGGACCGCAGGGTGGGGGTGAGCGGCGGCAGACTTTGTTGCGGCCTACCAGGTGGCACCATTCATAACTAGGGGGGTCATTGGGGCCGGGAGTGTTGGAGTTGGAGCTCATGCGGACGGTGGCGCTGAGCTGCAGCTGCAGATTGTATCAGGGGTGGCACATGTGATGCGGGTGGGTGTGGTAGAGGGAGGGCAGAGGGTGGGGTGGTTTGCATGGTGCATCGGAAGGCGGTGGTTGCGGGGCTCCTATCGACGGCTGGATGGCAGGGGTTTGGGCAATGCGCGCTCCCAGCTGCAACCAAATGCGCCTGCCCCACCCGCTCCCGCCCACCCTGCAGCCCATGGTGGTTGACTGCACTTATAACGAGGGGGAGGGCGACGATGCTGCGTCCGAAACGTCTTCCAAGGCCTGACGAGGCTGGGCGTCGCATGTGGCAGTGCTGGGTGGAGCCAGCAGTGCAGCGCAGAGCAACCACGATGTCCCAGGCCCCCCTCTCATGCCCTCTCCTCTGCTTGCTCCTTACCCCAGCAGCCCGCCTTGACTCGTGCGCTCTCTCAAAAGGCTTACAACGCGCTCGCGCGGTTATGCTGCCTAGTAGCGAGGCTGGAGCAGGCATGCAATTTGCTGAGGTGGCAACAAAGAGGGGACCGGCCAGCACCGTGCTGCCGGCTGCAAGTTATTTGAGGCAAAGGCAATGAACCATATTGTGCTGAAGGAGGGCGGCCTGGATGCATCAATCGTGTGTGTTTGAACGAGCGGGGAGCGCAGAATGAAGCAGGGGAGGACGCTCGGATGGGTGAGCCAAAGGAGGAGGGGAGCGCTCGCGATGGGTGTGCCAGAGGGGGGAAGCGCTCGCGATGGGTGTGCCAGAGGGGGGGGAGCGCTCGCGATGGGTGTGCCAAAGGGCTGAGCAGGAGTGGTGTGTGGGTAGGGAGCACAGAGAGATTGGGGGCCCGCAAGCAGGGGGCAGAATGGGACCGCAATAGGGGGCGGTGAGTCCACACGGGTCAGCAGCGCGCATCGCACGCGCGTCAGCAAGAGAATTAAGTCAAGTATATGCTTGCACGTTAGTGGATGGGTGGGGTGGGGAAGAAACGGGTGCTGGGGTGGGGAGGAGCAGGGGGCTAAGCGTCGTTCGTTGGGCGGTTGGCGCGGGCAGGGGGCCGGCGGCCGATGGGTGGTGGGCAGGCGCAGGCATGGCGCACTGCCAGTGGGCGGAGCACACGGGGCGGAGGCAGGGAACAACAGATTAAAAGGTGCAGCGGGTTGGAAAATTGGTCAGGGCACAGCGGGGGGGGCGGGGCGGGGCATGGTGAGGCGAGGGTACAGGGCAGTGGGGGACAGGAGAAGGGAGGGAGCATGAGGGAGAGGGAGGGTGCGTGAGGTGAGCAGTGAGACGGCGGTGCGCTCAGGGGCTGGAGTGACGGCGGCGAGGGGGATGGAGGGGGAGGCAGCGGGGGTGGCGGCTCCCAGACAGCTGGCCGTTGATGTGTGTCAGGCAGGCAGAGGCAGGCAGGCAGTCGAGAAACAGGGGTAGAACAAGAGAAGCAGGGGGGGTTGGTTGGGTTGGGTTGTGGGTGGGGATAGGGGCAGGGTTGCCGGGTTTGTAAGGGGGGTGGGGGGAGGGCTGTGGCGCAGCCGCGCTGTGGGGTTGGGGGGGCGCAATACAGGGAGGAGCCGGGGAGGGTGGCAGGGTTTTGTATGCGGGGGGGAGCGGCCTAAGTGGGGGGAGTGATGGGGGGATGGGGCTACGCCTGCACACGCTGGCCTACGGGAGGGTGGGTTGGTCCTGGGTGCTGCAAAAGGCACGGTTGGGGTGGGAAGGGCCTGCCTGGGCATATTGGGGGTGGGATGCGCTAACATGGGGGTGGGGTGCCCTAATGTGGGGGCTGGGATGCGGGCTGACTACAAGCAGGGGGACCATAGGTTGTCATAGGTTCGGTAAAGTGCAGTGCGCAGAATGGGGGTCGGAGCGGGAGGCGGCTGTCTAGCAAACTACAATTGGCAGGCCGCCTGCGCAGGCGGCCGGGCGGAGAGTGGGCGGCGAGGTGGCTGTGGGGCACGCAGGCACGTGGGAGCGCTGCAGCGAGGGAGGGGGCGGCACCGCCAGCAATTGCCGGCGGGCACAGTGGCCCCCTACTCAGGAGGGATTGGGGGTTTGGGTGGGGGGTCGGGTGCAGAGCTTGTGTGGGGGCGTGTCAGGGGGGCGTGTCAGGGGGGCGTCCTCTTTATAACGTGGCGGGGCTGTGGATGGAGCGCTGCCGCAGCACGAGCGGCGGCGGCTGGGCGGGTAGCAGGCAGCGGGCCAGCCCATGACCGGCTGAAATCGTCTGAGGGCTGGCGCGCTGACGTGGCGATTTAGTGAGGCGGCAGCGGCGCCAGGCATCGCTCAGGTGAGCTGGCCTCGCTTGCCTGCTGCTGCGGCAGCGCCAGCAGCGCTGCCAGCCACACAGGGTGCTGTGCCTGCTGCGCCGTGTGCATGCCGAACTTGGCTTCCTGGTGCTGCTCGGGCGTCAGCGGCACCGACAGCGGCTGGGAGGGCGGCAGGCACAGCAGCGGGGGTGCCGCCGCCTCATGCTGCTGCTCCGCTAGGTCGTGAAGCAGGCTGGTTGCCGACTGCCAGGCGGCCATGCTGGCCTGCAAGGGGGGGGGGGGCGGCAGGGGCAAGCAGAGGTCAGGGGTGCGGCGGGGCACGCCTGGGGAGGCACTAGACGGGCGCTACGGGCGGGAGTTCAGCGCAGTACGCCGCCACCTGTACCGTATGCGTCACGGGCAGCCCGGCCACCCACCCACCTGTATGGCGGGTGACAGCTGGTGCGGCGGTGTCTGAGGCTCCTCGAGGGGCGACAGCTGGCTGAGGGCGCTGGAGGAGTAGGAGTAATGGAGCGCTGGTGGCATTGCCGGTGGGGGCAGCGCCTGGCGCACCCAGCTGCCGGCGGTGGTGGCGCCGCTGCCGGCGGAGGGGGCGCAGCTGCCGAGCTCGCCCGGCCACTCCGCAACCCCCTCCTCCACCTCTTCCTGCTGGTGGCTGCAGTCCATACTGGCTCAAGCTTGGGCGGGCGCGGTTGGAGCAGGTAAGGTCCTGGTCGGAGGAGGGGCGAGGCTGCAGTGACGCGGCGGCGCCCACGCTTGCGACCCTCTCGAAGAAGTATCGAACGTTGGGGGGAGGCGGCGCTCACGTGTTGTTGAGAGGCCTGTCTGACAGACGGCGGCGAGCAGGTTGGTGAGTGAGTTATGCCCGCCCACACAGAGGATGCCGAGACGGCTCCGTGGAGTCTTAATAGCTGTGCGCCAAACGCGAGGCTTCCTTTCACTGCCTACCGACGTGGCAGAGGCGCGGGGACCGCTCAGCTGAGTCTATCCTGAATGCTTTCAGCGACAATTGGGCAACGGAGTTGTCCACAAGCTTTGGCAGCGGGCCCAGCAAACCTTGGGCGACAGGTTCCGATATCTTGTGCGCCAACCCGCTGCTCAGTGCTGCTTGGCTACTTGGCTGCTGCTAAATGCTTGCTACAAGTGGACGCGGATCAGAACGGTGGGAGAACCGTCTGCGGCCGTAATGTGCTTATTATTGTTGCCGCGGTACTGCT
This sequence comes from Micractinium sp. NFX-FRZ, assembly GCA_029339195.1. Lineage (NCBI taxonomy): Eukaryota > Viridiplantae > Chlorophyta > Trebouxiophyceae > Chlorellales > Chlorellaceae > Micractinium > Micractinium sp. NFX-FRZ. The sequence goes on from JAPTJF010000221.1 coordinate 66,534, forward strand.
GATCCTGCTGCCCAGGGTGAACAGGCAGACTGAGTGCTCCTCCACAGAGGTGCACACGCCTGCTGCCAAATAGTGTTTCATTGCCCTGGAGCGCCCTCAAGCGCAGAAGGCATGTGGTGCCGAGGCTCAGCTTGGTGCACGGCGACTGCCGCTACAGAAGTGCGCATTTTACTGGAAGTGACAGGGGGGCCCCCAGCCCGGGCCCCCTCGAGAGAGGTTCAGGCGGAACCCTGTGATGCATCCTGGCGGCCCCAAATGGCCTGCATTGCAGTCTGCCCCTGCCAGTGTGCGCTTCTATCAGCCTCTCCAGCCACCCCTGTGTCGTGCAAACTGTGTGCGTCATGCTGCTGGCAGCAGCTCAGCCGTCCACACAACAGACAGGCGGGTACGCAAGCTGGTTGAGCACACTGGACAATGCGCAGCAAGTGGTGAGGATGAGGAGCAGATGGTGTGCACGGTGCCTGTCCCGCCGCCGCCGGGCCCCGCCATTGGAGAGCAGAGGGCACCCTTAAGCTGGGTGAGTCCTGCTCGTGCATGCCCACCACCTGCCTGGCAAGTTGTTGTCTTTTCGACAAGCAGCATACTGGACGTGGATCATGCTTCCAGTCCGAATGAAATGTTAGTATAACTCGCCGCTTGCGCCGCAGCGCCCCGCCGCAGCGCCCGCTGGCGCCATGCTGGCAGGATGGATGGCTCTCCCTAGCCACACGCCGGCGCCCTTGAACCCCGTTTGTTTCATTGTAGGCGGTCGACAAGTGGTCCGCTTCCCATCATATTCCTCCCGCCTGGCATGTAACGAAGAACGCACTATGGTGCTAGAGTCCTACACCGCATCGGTGCTTCGGGCGCCCATCCAGCAACACGCCAGGGCCGCGCGTCACAGGGGTATGGCGCTGGCGGCTGGGTGCGCCGCCGCGGGAGCCTCCATATGGGCGGCGCAGCAAGTGCAGCACCAGCGCCCAGCCACTTTGGGAAGCCTTCAAGGGCGCAAAGCAGCGAAGAGGTGAGGAGCAGTGTGGCGCCCACTGGGAGTTACGGCGGTGGGCGGCTGGCGGGGTGCGGCAGGCCGCCACCCAGCGTGGGTGTGTCCTGCTCGCTGCCCAGCCCGCCAGAATGACCTCCTGTTGCGCCTGCAGGAAGCTCAAGGTCAGCTGGCTGGCAGTGGATGCGCTGAGCGGTGCCGTGGGAGAGATCGCCTCTCTGGTGGTGCTGTACCCGCTGGACAGCTTGAAGGTGAGCTGACCAGGCGGGCAGCGCTGAAGCAGGGAGGGCGCATAGGAGTGGAGTGTTGCTTCCTGGCTGTGCCGCTTGGGCAATCAATGCTGCTGGCATTCTTGCATCAGATGCGCATGGTGTCAGATGCGCATGCTCACAAAGTGAGACCTGCTGGACGGCCACCTGCTCGCCCGTTGCGCGACGCCTGCGTTGCTGCCGCTGTTTACGTCTCCCGCTCGCTGCAAGCCTCATCTCAGCCGCCCGCCGGCCTTTCCACGCCTGCCCTCCCGCTCCCTCACAGGTTCTGTGCCAGGCACGCGGCTGCAGCACGCGAGCAGTGCTTGCGGATCTGCGGGCGCAGGGCTGCAACACGCGCGTCCTGCGCCAGCTGTATGCCGGCTGCGGCTCCGCTGCACTGTGCTCTGCTGCCATCGGAGCGGTGTACCTCCTAGCTTTCTACTCGGCCAAGCGGCTGGGGTCGAGCCTGGCGGCGCAAGGCACCGCAAGAGCAGCAGCCCAGCAGCAAGGTGGCCGCGCGCGTCCAGCCAGCAAGAGCGGCGGCAGCAGCGGGTCGCAGCTGGCAGACGGCAGCGCCAGCCACCCGCCGCTGAGCTGCGAGGGCACGCACCCACTGGTTGCCAGCCTGGCGGGCGTAGTTGCCAGCCTGGCGGGGTCGGTGTTTGAGGCGCCCATGGAGATGTTCAAGCTGCGCACGCAGGTGGGTGCTGGCCAAGCGGCCCCTGTTGAGCGCGCGCGGCCTTGTTGTGTGGCGGCGGCGTGTGAGGGACGGGCGCCGTCGCCGCGTGCTGCCGTTCACACCTGCCCTGCTATGTGCCAGCCAAGGCTGTCCGCCGCTTTCGGCTGCAGCCAACTTGCTGATTCGCACCCCATGCCCCCTTTTTTATTGACCGCACGGTTGTGCCTGCACCGTCCCCCCTCTGCAGGCGGGCGCGCTGGATGGCCCCATGCTGTCGGTAATGGTCCGGGAGGCCTCCACCCGCGGCTTTGGCTCCCTCTACGCCACCTACGGCGCCTTCATGCTCAAGTCGGTGCCCTATGATGTTGCTGAGCTGGCAACGTACTCGCAGATGTGCGACTGGCGCGAGGCGGCGGCAGCGGGCGGCGCCAGCGCCAGCGAGCAGCAGCACAGCTGGCGGGGGCGGCTGGGTGCCGCGCTGGCAGCTATGCCCAGCAGCGCCAGCGACATGCTCATAGGTGGGTGGCTCACTGCTTTTTCATACACTACATGGTAACATTGGGCAGTGTTTCTGGGACCGAGGAGGGGGTGCATTGCGCTCCCCTAGCTTGGCCCGGGAGCAGGCCCTTGTGCATGCTGGTTGTCAGGCCACCTGGCGGTTCATGTGCCACGACCGGCGGCCCACACCGCCCTGCAAACGTGATGCCAGGCTTGCAGGAGCGTGCTTGGGCTGCCTGCCCTGCCCCTGCAAGCGTCCCACTTTGCTCTGCCCGCATGCTGTGCCTGCTCCCGCCTGACCCTGCGCCCCGCTCCGCCCCCCCGCTCCCTGTCCCCCGGTCGTCAGGTGCCGCCGCGGGCGCAGCCAGCGTGCTGGTCTCCATGCCCTGCGACGTGATCAAAACGCGCATGGACCTGCAGCCCCTTCTCTGCCCCCCCGCCGCCGGCAGCGGCCTGCTCTGCAACACGCGCGCCTTCTTTGACACAGGGCGCCAGATTGTGGCGGCGGGCGGCGGGCCGGGCGCGCTGTTTGTCGGCGTCGCCCCGCGCCTGCTTCAGACCGTGCCCAGCACCATGGTCTACTGGGCTGCGGTGGAGGGCACGCGGCGCTTCATGCGGCAGCACTTTGACGTTGATGCCGAGCCCAGCGAGGGCGCCAGCGCCAGCGCCGGCGCCGGCGTGGGCGCCAGCCAGGCAGCTGCCGCCGCACCGACGGCGCCTGCCGCTGCAATGGTGGCCGCGACAGCCAGCAACAGCAGCAGCAGCAGCAACAGCAACAGCAACAGCAGCAGTCAAGACACGCCGGCGGCAGCCGCGGTGGCTGCCGTCGCCCCCAGCAGCACCAGTAGCAGCAGCGGCAGCAGCAGCAGCGGCAGCAGCAGAGGCGTCCGGAAAGGCAGGACGCCAACCGCCGCCCCCATGCCGTTTGGCACCGGCATGCCCGTGCTGGCCTAAGTGACCTGCCCTGGCTCGGGCATCCCCGCCTGCGCTTGCCCCCACCCCTCTGCCGCCTCCATTTTTGCCGCATCTCAGTCCAAAGGCGGCAGCTGGGAGCAGTCCGCAGGCGCGCCTGGCCGCCCCTTTGCCCCGGCCCGCAGCAGGCAGCCGCCCGCTCCGGAATGAACGAAGTGCCTGCTTCCCCACGCACCCCATACACGTATGCGCTCCCCGTCTTCTTTTCCCCCCGAACGTCAACACACGCGCACAGCACTCCCCCTCACCCCGTTCCTCGTCTCTCGGTACGCAACATCCCCTTGCAGCACTCGCGTTTCGTTCCCCTCCCCCGTCCTCCTCCCCATCCCCTTTTCATTCAGCACCGAACCCTCCTCATTCTTTTGCACCCCCTGCCCCCCAAATCCCAAGACAGCTGCACAGTGATTTTCAGGAACTCCTTGGAACCATTACGCCCCTGCTCACTTGGTTGGTTGTTGGTCGCTACGCACGCACGCGCTTCCAGAACCGTTCTCCCGCACCCTGCCGCCCTCGCCCTTCGGCTGTGCAATCCCCCCCGGCTGCCCCCTCAACCCCTCTTACCCGTGTCCAAGGCTGGCAGCTCGCTGCAGCAGGCGCGCAGGCAGGCCGCTCGCCCCCTCCTCCCTCCCTATAGCAGTACCCCCCCTTTCGTTGTTGAGTGCACCCGTCCCCCCATTTTGTTCAGCCCTCCAGGATCCTCTTTAGGTGGCCACACCTGTTGGCTGCAGTTCGCAGCCCCTCGCACCCCGCCCGCCTTCTTCTAGCACAGGCTCAGCTCTCATAAGTTTAGTTGCCCTCCGTGTTCCCTGCCTATTGCTTGTAACACGCACACTTGATGCAGCCCGCTTCGGTATGCGGACTGCCGCTAGACAGGGCGGTTGCCAGTTGGCTTGGTTGCCAGTTTGCTTGCTTGACAGCTACTAGGATCTAAACAGGTTGGGAGGCAGGCTTGCGGCATGAGGGGCCTGTGCTGGTGCCGTGGTCCCGCTGCGGTGGCAGCATCTCCGGCATCACAAAACAAGCAGTAGCCGATTTTGCAGGCCAGGCGCTGATCAATTGCATCCACCTTGCAACGAAGCAACGTCAACATCTTTGCACCCCCTTGATCAAGCTTGAACGCCCTGGTGCTGTTCTTTCTCAAGTACATGTGGGGGCGTGCTGCCGCATAGGGTGCGCTGTGCAGGGACAGAAACCAGCGCAGAGGAGGGATAGCAACTAGTCACACCTTCAACTTTTTGCTCTGCTGCTGCTGGTGTGACGTGTCCACCACCGCTCCCCCTGCCTCTCCCCCTGCTGTATTGCCGCCGCTTCCGGTGGTGCGCTCCAACGCACTGGTCAGCTCCGCGAGAAGGCCCCGGCAGGCTGACATGACTTGCCCCGCATTGTTGCAGTCTTGGGGCAGCAGCTGCTTGGTCACTGCATAGGGGGCGGACAACTCATCCTGGCAGGGAGCTCTATGTGTGTATGACGTGTGTACAAAACAGGCGGCATCAGCAGCGGAATGCACAAAACACCATGGTGGCACCCACTCAGCGCTGCCTACCCACCAGCTGCAGCCCACCCCGACCTCCTTGCGCCCATGGCAACCACACGCATGCCTCCCCACTTGTACACCCAAACAGCCACCCAAACAAACCAGGCAGCCCACCTGAGGACAGAGTGAACCCAGGCCCATATCTCTCGAAGAAATCGTGTTCGGGTATGTCATCAGGCAGGGGCGCCTTCCCTGTAAGCTCTGCCAGTACACCCGCCCAGGTGGCGGCCGCGGTGGGGCTGTCGTAGCCGCCACCCCCCAGCAGCAGCAGCGGGCGGCCCCAGCTGGCGGCGAGCGCCGCGGCACCGGCGTAGGCACGCGGGGTGAGCGCCCAGCTGGCTGCCAGCGGGTCGTGAGCTAAGCCATCCACGCCGCTGCAGCGCAGGCCGGGAGCGGCGGCAGCACATGGCAGGGAGCAGAGCCAGTTAGCAGGGTTGGTATTGGCTGTTGCACTTTCAGGCGCTGGCTACTGCACTTGAAGGCGCTGGCTACTGCACATCCCACCGGGGTTCCCGCCGCGGTTGCGCTGCCGCAACAAGGCAGGACAACTAGCCATTTAGAGAAACCCATCCCACTTCCCCAACTGCCCACCTGCTCCACCCCGCCCCACCCCCTTGCTCACCACTGCAGCACCACGCAGTCTGGGTCAAACACCGCCGCCGCGCCGCCCGCCAGCTCAGCCAGCGCCGCCAGGAACAGCTCATCTCTCAGCCCGTCTGCCAGCGGCAGGTTGAGCGCCAGCCCGCGGTGGCGCCCCGCGCCCGCGGCGCCCAGCGCGCCGCTGCCAGGGAAGAAGCCTGGGCAGTGCTTGTGCAGGCTGAGGGTCAGCACGCGGCTGCTCATCTCAAATGCCTCCTCCACTGCATCCCCGTGGTGCACATCGATGTCGAGGTACAGCACCCGGCGGAAGGAGGCGAGCAGGCGCAGGATGGCGAGAACCTGCCCGGGGAGGAGATGGGAGCAGGAGGGTCAGGGGAGTGGGGAGGCATACAACAAAACGGCCGGGGGTGGCACAGCACAGGCCAGCAGCTCGCAGCACAGCGGAGCGCAGCGCAAAGCACAGCAGCACGGCATGGCACACCGCAGTGTCAACATTCATCTCGGCGCACCACGTCGTTGACGTAGCAGAAGCCTGCAGCCCGGGCCTTGTGTGCATGGTGCCTTCCACCGTCCAGGTGCACCGCCAGCCGGGTGGCGCCGGAGCAGAGGGCAGCGGCCGCCTGCAGTGAGCCTCCAGCGGTCAGCGCGGCATGCTCCAGCAAGCTGCACAGCGTGCACAGCAGGGGGCGGGTTGAGCGCGGCGCGCACAGGGGGGGAAAGCGTTGAGTGCAGCATGCACACAGGGGCAGGTTCAAACACAGCATGCCCGCAGACAGCCTCACACTGCAGCATGCATGGCAAAGCGCGTGCACAGCAGGGTGGGCCGTTGGGTGGGGACTGGGTGCGGGCGCAGCAGGCAGCACAGCGGTGGGACGCTCTGCCAGAGCTGCCGTGCCCTGCACATTCCACACGCCTCTCGCTCCCCTGTCCATCCTCTGCTAGCCCTCAGCCCCAGCTGGCTCACCCTGGCAAGGGCGGGCATCCATCCTCCAGCCCCACCGCCGCCCTCCCTTCCCCTAACAACAGCAAACGATGAGTAACAGCAAACACGCAATGTGGTTCACCCCGGGAAGGGCGCACAGTCGTCCTCCAGCCCCACCGCCGCCCGCTGCCGCTCCGACAGCTGCGCATGCAGCGCCAGCGCCGACAGATACTCTCGGCTGTGGTACTCTGCCAGCTGCTCCAGGCTGGCCGGCCGCGCCTCCTCCACTTCTGCACCCTGCATTGGGACGGTGTGGCAGCAGCGGGGTGAGAAGATTTGCCAAATATGCAGCTGGCAGGCCGCGCCTCTTCCAGCATATGGCAGGCGGGAAGAGTGGCAGCATCCGCTGGGGCAGCCAAAAGGCGACGCAAGGTTTGTACACACTCTGCAATGCCCCTGCCAGCCCAGCCTCTTCCAGAACTCATCCCTGTGTCATGCAACATCCGCACTGGTGCAAGCTGCTATGACCAGGCACCCCCCTACCCTCACCCAGCAACCAGCACAGGCAGGTCGCACCTCCAACAGCCCGTATGCCTGCACCAGGCTGTGCACCAGAGCTGACCGGTCCTGGTTGACCGGCAGGTGGGTGCTGAGCTGCGCCAGGCGGTCGGATTTGATATACACTAGCGGACGCGGTCCGTCCGGCGGCGGGGCCCGACCGGGCGACGGCGGCAGCAGCGTGACGGTGGCGCTGGCTGCGGCACGGCCAGACGAGCGGGCAGGCGGCGGGGGACGCTCCTCTTCCTCTTCGTCGAACGCAAACCCCCCTGAGTAGCAATCTGCACCATTTGCCATTGTCTTTGCTGTGCTGAGGAGCGTCCAAGGCGGGAGCGATGAAGAGGAGCCCTGATGAGAGACTGAGGACCGTGGGGTGCGCTGTAAGCAATGTGGGATGCGATCGGTGATTGCCGAGATCAGCGATGCAGCGAAAGAGGACATGTACACGCGAGAAACTCGATCACGGTGTGCGTGCTGCGCTATGCTCCCTCGTCTTGTGTTTGTGTGGAGCTGTGCGCGTACAGACTCCCTGCAATTACGTAGCGATATATTGAGCGCACAACTAAAAGTGAATGGGACCAGCTCTGTTGTTGGCCCTCTTTCGGACACATGGCAGCACCGAACCGCTCCTGAAGGAGCCCTCGTCCAGCAGGGAGAAGCAAAATTGATGGCCGCCATGCCGCGACGACCAGCTGTTCCTCCTATGCAGGCGGCAGCGGCGGCACTGGCGGCAGCGCTGTTGCTGCTGCTGCTGGTTGTGGCGGCGCCCGCTGTCGCAACGGCGCAGGTGCGATTGCTGCCCTCCTTGCGCGGCAGGCCAGAGCTACTAGTGCCGAGCTCACACGTGCACAGCTCTCAGCAGCCCGAGACTTGTTTCCATTCTCTGCCCGTCGCAGGAGCTGTCGAAGGAGGCGCTGGAGCAGCGGGCAGCGCAGCTGCGAGCCGCCGCCGCCGCCCGGCCCTCCGACTTTGAAGCCCACTTGGAGCTAGCCACTGCGCTGCACCAGCTGGACCACTCGTCCCCCAACGGCGGCAAACGTGTGCCAGAGGCGGCGGCGGCGTACCGGCGCGCGGCTGAGCTGGCGCCAGGTGGGGTGGCATGGGGTGGATGATGTGGACAGCCTTTGAGGATAAACTAGGGTGGGAAAAGACGAGTGCTTGTTGGTCTCAGTGCACGTACTGCGGACAATGCAATTTGTGCACTGTAACATAAAGCAGTCATGCTGACCTGGCGGCCCCTCCCCTTCCCTCGACCCCCTCCCCGCTTCTCCTTTCTTCCCAGGCGGCGCCAGCTCATCGGCCGCCGCCTACGTGCTGTCCAATCTGGGCGCGCTGCTGCTGTCGGGCGGGCAGGTGGCGCAGGCGGGGAGGGTGATGAATGAAACGCTGGCGCTGGCGGCGCAGCTGGGCATGCAGAGCAGCGATTTGGTAGGTGCGGCGGCTGGTGGGGCCTCACCCCATGGCAGCTGGGGTGGATACAGCGTGGATAATGGGCGTGGGTGCTGTTTTGAGAGGGGGCAGCAGGAGGGTGGCCCCCGCTGGGCAGGCGGTGGGTGGGTGGGTCAGGGTGGGTGGGGCGGAGCGGGGCGAGTGTGAGCTGTTTTTGGTCTGTCTCCTCAGATCAAAGTGCCACTTGGCGTGCTGCAGGGCGACGCAGCGGCAGCTGCGCTCCCTTCGCCTCGCCCCACCCCAGCCCACCCCGCCTGCCCGTCTTGCAACTTATTTCACACTCACTCTTGTCCCCCCCCTCCTGCAGTACGTGGGCACCCTGTTCAACCTGGCTAAAGCCGAGCAGCAGCTGGGGCAGCAGCAGCGGTCACAGGAGCTCATGGGGCAGGTGGTGCAGAGCGCCAAGGGGGTGTCAGGTGGGGAGGGAGGGGGCAGGGCTGGATGGGCTGATTCATACGATAAGGAGATTGGATAAGAAAGTAAAAGGCTGGGCATGGGCATATGATTTGGAGGTAGGATAGGAGGGTAGGGTGTCACAGGGGAGGGGGGGTTTCCCACAGCCGGCGCCACCTATGCTTGGCATGCCTCCCACCACCCCTGCCTCCCCCCGCTCCCCCTCTGCCTGCCCTGCCCACCCCCCCAGCAGGCGCCTCCTACCTCAAGGCGTGGGCCGCACTGAAGAGCTTCACCCCTGCACAGCTGGCAGAGATGGAGGAGTGCGCCCGCTACCTGCGCAAAGCGAGGCGGGGAGGTGGGTGGGCCAGCCATGGCATGTTGTGAGCGGCGGTCGTATGTGGGCATGGGAGGGCGGGAAGCGGGCAGGCAGAGCGGGGCTGCTGGGCTGGGCGGTGGAAGAGCTGCTGGGAGGTTGGCGGGGCAGGCGTGTCGGGTGGGCAGGGAGGTGGAAGTGTGACGCACCGTCGTGCCCTGGCCGTGCCCGCTCCCTGCACCCCTTGCACATCTACCGATTGCCTCCCTCCCCGGCCTGTCTCCCTCCGCACGCCGTCCCACCCCCCCCAGTGGATTAGCTCCCCCCCACCCCCCACCCCCACCCTGCTCCCTGCCACCCCACCCCACCTTGCAGTGGATGAGGGCTCTTTGAGCGCCAGCAAGCGACGCGCGTGGCACCGCCTGCAGTCGCGCTGGGCCTGGCTGGACAGCCTGTCTGACGTGGACAAATCCTGGCTCAGCTTTGGGCTGCACACAGCCTACCAGCAGGCCGGGTGGGTGCTTAGTTATATGTATACATATGTATAGCTGGCAGGGCAGCCTGTCTGACTTGCATACGTCCTGCTTCGGCTGTGGACTGGACATTGCTGGGTCTCCAGCCTCTGCCCGACTGCCCTGCAATTCAATGTGCAAGGGCACGCGTGTTTGATTCACCTTGCAGCTGGCTGTTGAAGCAGGCAGGCAAGAAGACCGGGCCTCTCTTCCGCTGCCCCTCCCTCCCTCTCCTGCCCTGCCGCCCATTGTAGTGCCCTCCCCCTGCCCCCTGTTGTACTGCCCCCACCCTTGCAGGCAGTGCCAAAAGGCCTATTACGCAGCACGGCTGCCTGCTGGGCGCTGCTGGGCTAGCCCCGTCTCTCTGCCCACCTGCCTCCTTCTGCTTTCCCCCCGTCGTACTGCCCTCCCCCCTGCAGGCAGTACGACAAGGCCTGGGCAGCGCTGGCGGAGGGCAATGCGCTGCAGGACGCCGCCGCGCCCTACGACCCTGCCCAAGACGACGTAAACACCCGCGCCATCATGCATATGTTCCAGGCAAGTAAGCGGGGAAGAACACAGGGGGGCACGTGATGCCAAGCATGTTTCGAACACATGCCAGCATGCGCATGCTCCAGTGCTCAAGCTCGCTCTTGCACGTACGAGTGGTGGATGCCGGCAGAGCCTCGGTCCCTTTGTGTGTCAAACTTTGCCCCTCCCTGCAGCCGCCCAAGCCGGCCTCGGAGGACGCCGGAGACGTGTTCTACGCGGCCCTCATGCGGGGGGCCGGGGGCTACCGGGACCCACAGGGCCTGCGCCCCATATTCGTGCTGGGCATGCCGCGCAGCGGCAGCACGCTCATCGAGCAAATCCTGGCCAGCCACTCGCAGGTAGGGCCGGGGCGGGGGGCGCCTAATCCTGCTGGTCTGCCCTGCTCTGTTGCACTACACAGAGGTATTGTACTGCATACGCCTGCTCTTGTGTGCTTGGGGGCCACCGACGCCACTTGCTGGGCACACATGTGTACTGCCGGCTGCCGGGCTGGTGGCTGCCGGGCACGTGCCCCCACCGCACGGCTCCCCGCAGCTTGCGTGTACTGCTGTACTGCTGTACTGCTGTACTGCCGCTGGTCACCCACCCGCCTGCCTGCTGCCCGCTTGCCCGCCCCCCCTCCCCTGTCCGCCTCCAACAGCACGAGGATCTCCAATTGCTCCGTCCGGCCCACCCCACCCCACCCGCACCCTCCACCTGCCTGCCCCGCACACGCAGGCCGGGATGCTCGGACACGCCGCTGGCCCCGCTGCTGCCTGACCCACCTACCCCTGTATACACCCTTCCTCCTATGCCTACAGGTGTGGGGCGCGGGCGAGGACACGGCACTGGCCCCCCTGCTGCCGGAGCTGCTGCGGGTGCTGCAGGACCCCAGCGGGCAGGTGGAGGCGGCGCGCATTGCCGCCGTGGGGGCGCGCTACATGGGGGAGATGCGGGGGCGGGCGCCGGCGGACCGCGCGGGGGCGCGCTGGGTGGTGGACAAAATGCTGCGCAACATCTGGTGCGCTGCGCACGCCTGGGGCCACTTGCTTATATGTCCATTCTTCTCTTGTGATGTGCGTCATGTGCTGGGTGGTGGACAAGTTGCTGCGCAAAATCTGGTGCGCTGCGCACGCCTGGGGTGGGTGGGCAGGGGAGGCCCTGCCGCTGATCCCGCTCATATATGCTTGCTTTTCTTTTGTTGTTGTTGATGGGTTGGGCGGAAACCATGCTGTGCACCACCTGGTGAGCTGGCCGCAAGGGGCAGGCCTGCATGCGCAAGCGTCTTTTACCGTGTTCTTCCTGCTCCTCTGGCGCTGCGCAGTAAATGGGCAGGGTATTGCACACCCCTCTCCACCCCTCTCCAGCCCCACTCACGCCCTTTTATCAATCGTCAACATGCAATGCAGGCACGTGGGCTTCATCGCCATGATGCTGTCAGACGCCTGCATCATCCACGCGGCCCGCCACCCCGCCGATGCCGGGCTGTCATGCTTTGCCCAGCCCTTTGAGGGGCGCGGCACGCCCTGGGCCTCCAACCTCACAAGTAAGTGAATGGAGGGTGGGGCAGGGCGGCAGGGTGGGGCAGAGGGGCAGAAATGAGTGCACTGGGGGGCTTGTGGGGTGCGGGGGGCTTGTGGTGCACATGTGTGCCTTGGGCAGGCACACTCCTCCCTCCCTCTCTTGCACCGGCGCAGACATCGCCCACCAAGTTGAGCCGGTGCAGGCGGCCAGCCTGACCACTGGGACGCTGTGCTGCCTGGCCATTAAAGTGCTGCATTGCTTCTCGCCCCACTCCGTCCCACCCCTGCAGGCATCGCCCACCAGATCGAGTTGGTGCAGGCGCTGGCGGACCACTGGGACGCTGTGCTGCCTGGGCGTGTGATGCACGTGCGGTATGAGGACCTCATTCGCGACCAGGTGGGTGCCAGGGCAGGCGGCGTAGGGACACTCTGGTGGGGGGGCAGGCGGCTTAGGGGCACTCCCGTTGAGGGGCAGGCGGCGTGGGGGCCCCTGAGCTGGCGCCAGGGTGGCACCCGTGCTGAGCTAGCTGGCAGGGTGGGTGATGCACGTGCGATGTGAGACCGACTTTACTCGTGACCTAGTGGGTGGGCGGCTTCAAAAGTAGAGTGGCTGGTTCAGACGCTGAGCTGGCAGCGCTATGCACCACCGCGGGGGCTGCACGCCTGGCACAGGTCTGCCGCCAGGGCGGGCGCTGTGCAGGGCGGGTATGAGGGCAGGCGCTGGGCGGCTGGCGGCCAGGGCAAACGCACGCAGCCCAGCAAGGGCACCAGAACAAGCTCATCATAATACAGAAGGAGGCCTCTTCATGTGCTCGTTTTCCCCGAATCCCGCCTGCCTGCAGGAGGGCACCACGCGTGCCATGCTGGCGCACTGCGGCATCCCCTGGGAGGATGCCGTGCTCTCCTTCCACACCACCCGGCGCACGGTGTCAACCGCCAGCCTGGCGCAGGCAAGCACAGCACACGCAGCGCGGCATCTGGACCCTGTGCTTAGCGGTGAACATCCATCGGGCCCCTGCCTGCCGTCTGCCTCTGTCATGCCGGAAGCAAGCGGCACCAGTGCCCGACTTACCGGAGCCCTTCCCATTCCTAAGCCCTCCCTGACCGCTGTGTTACCCCTTCCACCTCCCTCACTTGCGTGATTGCTGTGCCACCCCCCACTGCCACCCTGCACTGCAGGTGAGACAAAAGCTGTACCGCGGCAGCGTGCTGCGGTTCAGGCAGTACGGTCGCCACCTGGCGCCCCTGCTGCGCCCGCTGCGCAACCTCATACTGCGCTACGAAGAAGAGGCGGGGCTGGAGTCATCAGAGCGCCTGCTGGCCGAGGTGCTAGATGGGGAAGCAGAACCAGCAGGCACAGCAGCCGCAGCAGCAGATGGGGCGGGAGCGGCAGCAGCAGGGGGGAGCAGCAGCATAGGCAGCCAAGCGGGGAGCACCAAGGATGAATTATAGGCAGTTCATCTAGCATTGCTGCATTCGTCTGTAACTGGCCGTTAGCTGTGCACTTTCGTTGTCACAAGGCCGCTCGGCAAACAGTAAAAAGGGCAGGTTGGAGGCAAGCAGGGGGAACCTGGGCATGAGGTGCAAGGGAACAAGGTGGGTGAGGGCCATGCAGAACAGGTCAGGTGGGGTGCAACACATCGGTAGTCAGGACATCAGAAAGAAGCAGACAGGGAAAAACATGGGTGGTAAGGGGGGCCATCAACGCGGGTGGCAGCAGTTTCGTGGAGTGCTGTTGATACATGTGTATTTGGTGAAACACGCGAGCCGGCGCCTATATCCTGGGGTTGTGCACGTTGAAGAGGCTGGCATGCTCCCGCCTCTCCATCCAGGCGCCTGCAGAGCAGTGAGGGGGCACGCACATGTTGACAGTTGTGAGTGGCCTCGCACCTTGCAGGCATACACTGGCTTCAATGCGTGCCCCCATTTTGAGCGCTGCGCGCCGAGCACCCCGCCCTCAATTAAGGGCGCCACTGCCCGTGCTGCGCCGCCCCTCGCATGCCGAGTCACCCAGATGCGCACCACCGCCACCACCGCCTGGCCGTCCCTGAGTGCTCAGCAGCGCTCCATGCGTGGCCCACCCCAGGACCCACAGCCACACCCCACAACCCCAGCTCCACTCGCCTGCCTGCTCAGCCAACCCTAGCCAACCTCAGCCAGCCACCCAGGCAAGCCCCACCAGCCCACCTGCTCAGGAGCGCTCCTGAATCACAATGTCGACAGCCAGACGCTTCAGGTGCAGCGGCAGGCCCTCCAGGCCTGCCCCGGCGCGCAGCAGCAGCAGCAGGTCTGCCGATGCCGGTTCGCCAGGCGCTGGCGCCGCCTCCAGCAGCTCACACAGCAGCGGTGTGGGGTCAGCGCCCGCCGACAGCAGCAGCTCTAGTGCGTCGTTGTTCCCACATGCCAGCGCACGCTCTAGGGGGCCCTTGGCGTCAGCGCCCGCAGCCAGCAGCGCACGTGCCGCCTCCAGTCCCTCCTCAGAGGTGTTGTGGATGGCCAGCCGGGCGAGCGCCGAGGCCCCATGCTTGTCAGTTACGTCGGGGTCGGCACCCGCTGCCAGCAGCGCTTGGGCAACCTCGTAGCCGCCCTTGTGAGAGAACGTAACTGCCATCATTAGCGCGCTCTCCCCGTTGCCTTCCTGCAAATTCACATCTGCCCCGTGGGACAGCAGCAGCTGCGCAGCACCCACGTTGCCCATGGCGGCGGCGTGCATCAGCGCCGTCCACCCCTCGCCGTCCCGCTCGTTTGGGTCTGCTCCTTTGCTGAGAATGGCGGTGAGGAGCCCAAGGTTGGGGAGCGAGCTGGCTGCCGTGAGGTGCAGGAGCGGCACGCTGCCGCCGGCCAGCTGCTCCCCCGCCGCTGCTGGCGCCGCCGCTGCGCCAGCTACTGTGAGGCGGCCGGCGGCCTGCCTGCTGTGAGAAGGCCTGTGCGGCGCCAGTACACTGAAGCCTGCAGGTGTTGGCATGAATATAGTCAGGGGCGGTGGGAAACCGCTAGTTCACAGGCTGGCTCACAGGCGCCGCTGCCGCCCCCCGCCAAGCCTCGCCTCAACCGTTGCTTCCTCGACAGCGCGCCTGACCTGGTTGCGCCGGTGCTGCATCTCGCCACGGGGACTGCGCCGCAGCTGGGCCCCGTGAGCGCCCAAGCGTGCGCACCGCCGAGACGCCGCAAGCCGCGCAAGACATTGTGGTGCCTAACCCTCTAGAGCGACTGCAGGGCCTAGGAGAAAGCGTGTAGGAGGGGCGGCGTGCTTCAGATGTGACGCCCAACTGTGAGGTGGCGGCCGCTCACAGCTGTGCTCCCGTTGCGGTTGGCAGTTGAAGTGCCGCAGTAGTACCCAGGGTTGAGATGCCCGCCTTTGCTTGCTGAGGTAACTGCGCATCTAGAGCGCCATAATAACGGGCTGATGGGTGAACCCTGCCCATGCTAAGCCCAAGGCTTCTTGGGAATGGGCGGCCCCAAGCGCCAGCCGCAGGGCGCTGCTGCCGTGCTGTCGCCTCGGTGTCTCCGCTCTGCTTCTCGCTAGTGCTACCAACTTCAATGGCGACTGTGCTCATTGTTGGTGTCGACATCCTCCCATGCTCGCGTGCACCCATCCAAAACCCGTCCAAACCATGGCTACCAGCAGAGGAGCAGGGCACTGCCTCACACGTTTGTTTCAGCTTTGTTTAGTACAGACAAGAGACAGTAAAACCGTACCTATCATAAACAAAATCGTGGAAAAGACTCCATTCATAGCCAGGCGCTTCAGTGGCAAACATTGGTAGCGCGTGCGCAAGCGGACTGCCCGCCCGCCTCCCCCAGCAGGAGTCGGCCACTGTGCTCAGCCGCGTTCAGCCGTACCGCCGCGGCAGGCCGCGTGCCGGGCTGGCGCCGTGCGATGACGCCGATGACGGCACGAGCTCTGTTTCATGCTTGATCACCATTGTGTAGCCGCTGCGTGACGGCGCAATGCCTGGTGCCCCCAGGCCGGTGTACCGCCGTATAACGAACACCCCCAGGGATAGGATCACGGTGGCTAGGGCAAAAATGCCCACCAGGGCCACCCAGCCGGTCAGGGTGAGCACGTCGGAACCGGCAGTGGCAGCTGCAGGGGGGAGGGGTGGGAGGAGGCGTCGGCAGGCAGGGAGGCGGCAGGCTCGGCATGGCCTTGCAATAGCGGCGGCAGAGGAGACGAAGCAGTGCAGGGGCATGGAAGCGCACACGGCAGCGCAGGGCAGGGCGGGAGGGGGCAGCACATGGCGCAGGACAGTGCAGGTCAGTGCACAGCAGGGCATCGTGTGCATGCAGAAGGGCACACAGACATGGCGAGCACACAGACGGGGCACACAGACAGGGCAGGCCGACGCACTTGGGTTGTGCAGCGAGCCGTGGGGCAGGCCCAGTCCTTTCTCGATGCTGGCCAGCTGAGTCAGCACGCCAGTGGCCGTCATGCTGTCCTGGAAATGGGTGTAAGCATCCGGGGGCAGGGCGACCTCCAGGAAGGCGCGGCAGGCGGGGGACAGCTTGGCGGCGGGGTGCCCCTCCGCCTCCTCCGCCACGTCACCCCCCTCCCCTGCCCCAGCATGCGAAGAAGCCGGGCGGTCCGGATTAATGCCCGCGATGTCACCCTGCTCCTGCTGCTTGCGCCGCCAGGTCGCCTCGGTGATTGCGCCACCCTGGCCGCCCGCGCCGCTGCCCGCGCCCCGCGCCGACAGCTGGCCCAGGCGCCGCCGGCGCCGCTGGTTGCCGTGCTCCTCCACAGCTGCCGACCCCATCTCCTGGGCATCCCCCGTGCCAGCAAACCCTGGGCTGCTGCCAGAGGTGGCACCCGCCTCTTCCGCACGCTCGCTTTCCAGCTGGTCATACAGGCAGTCCCGGATGCTGCCCAGCGCCGAGTGCCCGGCATCCGTGGTTTGCGTGCAGAGCGTGGCCACGTCATCGTCACACAGGCTGACAGCTGGCAGGCCCTGCAGGGCGCACGGGGCAGGGGAGACGGGCTCAGCGCGACAGCAGCAGTGGTGCAGTGGGCAAGCACCAGCGCGAGGATTCCGGGGGGGCAGAGAGTCGCTGCACCACAGGTTGACTGCTGGCAGTGCAGGGCATAGCAGGGCAGGCGGGGAGGGTGGAACGGGCAGGGGATGGCAGAGGGTGCAGAAGCAGCGGGCATCTCTTTTTACTCAGGCTCCATCTACGTGAATCGGGCACCCACCCAGCCGGTGCAAGCCACCCTGCTGGCCCCCCCGGCCACAGCTGCACCTGCCTCCCTTATCCCGCCTCCCCCTGCCGCGTGCCCCTCCAACTCCCTCCCCTCGCAGCCCTTCCCTCGCAGCCCCGCCCCTGGCACTCACCGGTTTGTAGAACTCGAGGCCCGTGAGCGCGACACGGCTGACCTCGGCGGCACACCCCGCCTCCAGCATGACGTGGCGATCCGCCAGGCAGCTGAACACGCCTGCGGGTGTTGGTGGGGAGGTGGGGTGTGTCAGAGGGGCAGGGAAAACGCAGCAGACTCGTTGCAGTGTCGTGTGCTGCTCTGCTAGGAAGCTGAACACGTCTGCGGGCGCCAGAGGGCTTTATGGCAAAGTGCAGGTGGGCCTGCCTGTTGCATCAGCTGCACTGCGTGCTCCCCCAACAGTTGGCTAGAAGCCCGCAGCACCCAGCACTGCCTGGTGCCCGCTGTGCAGCAACCAACTGCCCTCGGCGCTGCCGAGGCCAGGCGCCCCCGACCCATGCCCCATGTACCGTGCTGTGCCCCCCCAACTCCCCCACCCCCCCACCCACCGCCATCGAGCCCGGCAGTTGCGCTGAACACCGGGTCTGCCGTCTTGTTGGCCTCGACGCAGTGCCGGCCCACGTCGGCCGTGCACGCCTCGCGCAGCTGATAATCTGCATGGGCAGGGAGTTTGATTTTAAACACACGTCTGAGAGAGGGTATGTGCAGGTTGCTGCTCTCAAACTGTGCAGTAGTAGTCCGTGGAGTTGGTGCAAGCAGTGGTGCTCTACATAAGGTGCAGGCCTCATGCAGTCGGCAGCCTGCAGGCATGCGCATGGTTAGCAAGCAAGGTTTGCGTGGCTCGGCAGGCACAGCGCACCGTGCCGCCCACCCTGCGCCACCCGCCGGACTGCTGCTGGGCGCCCAGCGCCTAGCGAGCATGAGCCAGCCCAGCCCATCCCAGCCCAGCAGCACGCATTCACAGCACATGTCCTCTTCCCATCAACCCACCCCATCTCAGAATCAAGTTTACCCACCACAGAGCATGCAGCACAAATTGTCCTCCTCAGTAACAATAGTACAAAGTGTACTGAAACTCTGCGCCAAACGTGCAGCAGCTGGTAACCCACCTGTGCGCCAGTCCAGCAGGCGCCGCTCCTGCATGGAGTCCAGCGCCTCGACGCAGGCGCTGCTGAAGCCCAGGTCGGTGGCCGCCGAGAAGAGGAGGCAGCTGAGCACGGCGCCCTTGTCGGCGCGCACCTGCCAGGAGGGGGACGTCAAAAGGGCGGGAGGGAGGGGTCGCAGCTGTGCAAGAAGGAGCAAGGCAGGAGCTGTCCAGCACATCGCCCTTGTCGGCATGCACCTGCCGGGGGGTCGCTGGGACAGCAGGAGGGAAGGGTCACAGCTACAAGAGAAGAGGCAAGGTGGGAGCTGTCCAGCACAGCGCCCTCCTCGTGCACCTGCCGGGGGGGTGACGGGTTGCAGAAGTGTGACGAGAACAAGAGGCAGCTTAGGACTGCGCCCCGATTGGAGGGCGCATGCCAGGGAGGTCAAGGGGGCAAACGTAGGCCCTCACTTTCGCCCCGCCGGGACAATGCCCCACCCACTGCCCCGCTGAACTTCCCCCAAAGGCACAACCCTCAAGCGCAGTGGCCTGCTCCCCAGCCCACACCGGCACACGCACCTCGGAGCAGTGCGCTTTGCGCTCCTCAGCGCACGCAGCGGCCACAGCGGGGCGCAGGTCGATGCTTTGGCTCTGGAGAGCAAGGGGAGCAAGATGAGGGTGTGCGGGGACTATGTTCGTGAATGCAGCGGGGACGCAGCACGGCACCCAGCCCGTCTCCCGCCACCCCACCCACTCACTGCGCCCCCACCCCTGGCCCCCTGCACTTGCTTGCATGTGAGGGCGCCCACTCGCAGCACATCCAGCCATGTCTCCCGCCACCCACCCTCCCACTGGGGCCCACCATTCCTGGCCCCCTGCACTTGCTTGCATGTGAGGACGCCCACTCTGCAGCACATCCAGTCCCACTGGGGCCCACCATTCCTGGCCCCCTGTACTGTCTTATTGTAAAGGGCCCACCTGCAGCACATCCAGCCGCGTCTCCTCCGCCCTGCACCCCGCGCTCAGCTGCGGCCGATGCTCGTGCAGGCAGCCCAGTATGCGCTCCTCCTCCACGTCCTTGCAATACTCGTCCACGTCCTCTCGGCACGCCTCCGCCAGCGACACGTCATTCCTGCAGGGGCGGGGTCGACAGGGTTCGAAAGCCAGGGTTTGTCCCCAGATGGGGTTAGGATGCATCTACCAGTGCTCCTGCACAGCCTCCTAGCAAGCTGTAGCCAGCGCCACTGCAAGTCTGCCAGCCAGGCCTGCCAGCTCAGCACCACCCTGCCAGCCCAGTGCCACCCAACACCGAAGCACCACCCCTGAGCTGCCCAACCCACTTAAAATCGCGCACACACACACACGCGCTGGAAGTACCGCACCTCTGGCCCGTACAGGGAACCCCACTTGCCAGCTCAGCAGCCAAATACACCCCAAGCCCTGGGTGTGTGCACCATCATATCAAAAGAGAAGACACCTGCAAGTGCTTGCCTCCCATGCTGCCCACCTGAAGTGGCGCACACGCATGCGTTGGAAGTACTCCACCTCTGCCTGGCACTCATCCGACTCGATGTGTCCCATCCAGTTGGTCAGGCACTGCAGCACGCTGCCCCCGCAGCCCGTCTTGCCTGCAGGGAGCATGGAGCGGAGGTGGCGGCGCAGGTGGTGGTGTATGTGAGCGTGGTGCAAGGCGGCACTTGTGACTCAGCAGACATCAGGGGGCAGCCGGCAGGCGCCCTCTTGCACTACCCCTCTCTGCCACCAGCCACCCCACTGCCAGGCACCAATCAATCCCCCCCAGTCACCCCACTGCCAGGCACCAATCAATCCCACTCAGGCACACCACTGCCAGGCATCAACCAATCCCCCCAGGCACACCACTGCCAGGCATCAACCAATCCCCCCAGGCACACCACTGCCAGGCATCAAGCAACCCCCCCCAGGCACACCACTGCCAGGCATCAATCAATCCCCGCGAGACACTCACGTGCCAGCGCGCCGCATGCGTCTGGGCACAGCCGGTTGACGTCGTCGTTGCAGGCGGAAGCCAGCCGGAAGTTGAGGCGGTAGTCGCTGCTGGCGCGGACCTCGTACGCTTCCACAGCTTCCAGGCACTTCTCGCTGAAATCTTCCTCGTGCTTCTCTGCTGCATGCTGCAGGCACCTGCAGGGCGTGATGGGCAATCGTGGAGGGCAGTTGTGGCGAAAGCAAACCTAAGGCTCGAGGCACTGATACTACCAACACATCTGCAGGGCGTGAAAGAGGGCAGGGTGGGGCGGCACGGGAATGGCAGGGGCGGGGGGACGTCGGCTGGGGTGGCATGTGCACAGTGTGCTCGCCTGCTCGCTGTGTGTGTGCAGGGTGCAACACAGCTCCTGCTGCGCCCCTGCCCGCTGCCTGCGCGGGCCTGCTGCTTGGCAGCCCTGCCTCTGGAGGCACCTGCCAATCCAAACAGGCGCCCTACTCATTCCTCACTGAATCCCTACCCAAGACCCTGCCCTCCCCCGCCCCCCGCCACCCGTGTCCCACCTGATCACCCGGCCCCTCCCGTGAGCCACCCCGCCGCAGTGCTTCTTGATTTCCGGGGAGCAGGCCTCCTTGAGGGGCCAGTTGAACTCGATGCTCTCCGCCATGGCCACCTGCAAGGAGGGGTTTGAACGCTGCAGTGTCAGTCCGTGTCCGCCTCAAAGAAGATGTTTCATCAAGAGGGGCCACGTGTGGAGCTCAATGCTCTCTGCCCATGGCCATCTGGCTTTGCAGTTATGGAGGCAAGGGTGAGTGTGTGGTGTCGAGATGCACTTGAAGTGTGCCGAGCAATGAGGCAGCGCGACCGATCAGGGTGGGTCAGCTTCACGCAACTCCCACTGACCGCGCAGGCACCCAGCACGACCAAACAAAGACACAGGGGCAACAAGCAAGGCACCCACCTCTGTGTCAAACAGCTTGGCTGCGCAGTCGGGGTTTGTGAGCTTCTCCCGCTGCCGCCCCAGGCAGCGCAGCACACCGGGCGACCCCAGCGGCTCGCCGGCGCACAGGGCCTCCCGGTCGTGGGCGCACGCCTCTGCATGGGGCGGCGGGAGGGGGGGAGGGAGGGGGCTTGAAGCGAAGCGTGAGGGGTGAAAGGTGTATGAAACGGCGGCACCAGGGAGGGGGGGCTTGAGGCAAAGCGTGAGGGGCGCAGGTGCATTGAAGGGCAGCGGAATGGAAGGAAGCGGTTGAGGCGAAGCGTGACGGGCGCAGACTTGCCAGGGCAGGGCAACTGGGGTGAGTGGCACAGGGAGGCAGCTTGCTAGCAGAGGCGCCACATGTGGGGCTGCGGGGCTAGTACTCGCACTGCCAGTTCACTGGCAGAGTTGCTGTTTGCCTCCGCTCCACCCACCCACCTGCGCACCCACACAACACCATAACCACACATACACACAGACGCGCCTGCACACACCTGCCAGTGGGTGATTGAAGCTCATGCCGCGCAGGGTGGCTGCAATCACTCTGTTCACGCGGGTTGCGCAGGCGGGGTTGTGGATCTCATCGCTGCATGGATGAGGGGCAGGAGGGGAGAAGTGTGGGCGGCGGGTGTGCCATGTGTGTGTGCACCGCCCATGCGCCACCACATCAGTAGGCACTGCCCCCGCCCACTGCACGCACCCGTTCCCAGCGCTGTCCCCTGGCCCACACGCCCTCGTCCACTCTCCGCCGCGCTCCCCACATATACCCCACCGTGTCCTCCTTCTTCCTCTCTTGCTTGCTTCGAACCCCACCCCTCCCTCCCTCCCTCTCGTGCCTCCCCTGCCCGCCCCGCCCCGCTCACCGCTTGTCTTGCAGGCACTTGCTTATGCCGTCCTCCTCCACAATGAGGGGCGCCCCCAGGAAGTCGACGCCGGACACGATGCCCTTGTCCACGTTGCACAGGCGCGAGATATCGTCCAGGCAGTGCTCGCGGATCACCGAGTCGAGGCGGAAGTACTCTGCAGTCAAGGGATGGAAGGTCATTTGCGTATGCAGTCATGCCAGGCACAGGCGGGGGAGCCGTCCAGCCAGGGCTCACGAATAACTGAGACAAGGTGGAAGTGCTCTGTGGCGAGCAGAAGGGAAGGCCAACCATTAGTTGCAGTACAAGCCAAGCCTAGCAGCACAGGCGGGGGAGTCGTCGAGCTCACGAATTACCGAGTCGAGGCGGAAGTAGTCTGCCATAGGGGCCCCTACCCCTACCCCTAACTTGCCCACTTAGCTCCACATTCACCCCCCTCCAAACACAAGACCCCTCCCTGCCGCGCCGCCGCCTGTAGCATGCCCAAACCGACAGCGACCAGCACCAGCCACTCACTCGACCGCTGCTCAATCATCCACGCCAGCCGTGCCCGGCACTCGTCCTGGAAGCCGTCCTCCCACATGTGCATCTCCAGGCAGTCCTTCACGTTGCTGTCGCCTGGGGCCACTCCCTCGCAGAACTGACAGGTGATGGCGGGGGCATGGCAGGGGGAGGGAAACAGGGGAGGTGAGTGTATGTGGAGGAAAGGCTTAATCTCCGGGCAGTCGTTCACGTTGCTGTCGCCTGGGGCCACGCCCTCGCAGAACTGACAGGTGATGGCGGGGGCATGGCAGGGGGAGGGAAAAAGGGGAGGTGAGTGTATGTGGAGGAAAGGCTTAATCTCCGGGCAGTCGTTCACGTTGCTGTCACCAGGGGCCACGCCCTCGCAGAACTGCAGGGTGGGGGGGCAGGGCAGGGCAGGGGGAGGGAAGGGCGGAGGCGAGTGTGTGTGTGGGCGAGGCAGCACCCCCAGGCAGTCCTTCACCTCCACACCTTCCCTTTTGCACTGCAGCATGCCTGCAGCAGCGCTAAGATGAGGGGGATGTCAGCGGTTTGCTTCCGAAAAATTATCCTCTCTCTTTCATCCTACACCTCCCAAATTCTTGTGCCCCCCCACAACACCTTTTCTTTCGAGTCGTAGCAGGCCTGCAGCAGCCCCAGGCTGAGCCGTATGTCCGCGCTCTCCTCCATCTCCTGGCGGAACAGCTCCCGAGTGCACCGCCACTCCAGCGACCCCTCGTGCCCCACCAGGCACAGCTGCGGGGGCAAGGAGGAACAGGAGAGCAGGGGCATGGGGCGGGGCCGGCAGGAGGGTGTGCATGAGGCGGCATTGGGCGGCACATGGCAAATTCGATGCCTCCAAGCGGCGCAAGCGGCGGCGTCAAGCGCCGGCAGCGTGGCTGCGCACCAGGGCAGACGCTCGGCAATTCAGAGCAGCACATTGTGCCCACATTGCAGGGAGCATGCTGCATGCGCGCACTACTTGTGCAAGCCGCGGCTGCAACCAACCCACACAAGCACACAGAGCAGCAGCAGGGCGCAGCGCACCTGCACCTCCCCTCCGTGCGGGTCTGCAATCAGGTCGCTGCAGAAGCGGGCGATGTCTGCCTTGCATGCGTCCACCAGCTGAGGGTCCAGGCGGTAGTCATCAGAGGCCGCCTGCTCCAGCTCAAACACCAAGTGCTGCAGCCATTTGGATGTTTTGTTTTTTAATTTCGGTTATTTGGGAGGTATCTGGGAGTAGTCAATCAGAGGCCGCCTGCTCCAGCTCGAACACCAGGTGCTGCATCGGGGTTTGGGGGACGGGGCGCGTGAAGGGCAGCACAGCCATGTTGGTGAAAAATACGGGTAGGGGTGTTGCAGCCAGGGTTGGGGGACGGGGCACCCGTGAAGGGCAGCGGGGCCAAATCAGGGGGGGGAAACAGATACGGGTGGGGGTGCAGAGCTGGGTGTTGCAGCATGTCTCGTCTCGCACTCCCCTCACGTCTTGTTCCACAGCACCATGCCCTGTTGCTGGTTCCAACACAGAGCACCTCGCCAAGGAAGCGCCCTGTGCACCGGCGCACCTCGCACTTGCCCCGCAGCACCTCCCGCTTCTTGCGCAGGCAGGCCAGCACGCCGCCCTGGTCCTCCGGCGACACGTGGCTGCAGTACTGCTCAATGTCCTTCTTGCACGCCTTGGCTGCAGGCAGAGGGGAGGCACGCGTAAGCAGGGGGCGCAAGCAGGTTGCGTAAGCAGGGAGACGTGCCACTACAAATTCCAAGGGCTGCTCATCGGACGACACATGGCTGTTACTGCCGAGTTTCCTTCTTGCATGCTCCAGCAGGCAGGTCGGTAGACCAGTATGCACGCTGCCTAGCAACAGGCACTTTGGCACTCCACCCACCAATAGGGATTCACCCACCACCCAATTGTGATCTTGGTCACCCACCAATAGGAATGTTGGCATTCACGTTTGAGGACACCACCTCCATATATGTGTCCACCTCATTCTGGCAGGCCGTGGTCAGCTCGGGGTGCAGCGGGTTGTCTGCAGCCGCGAGCGCCTGCCGCATCAGGCAATCCGCCAGCCTGCCCTCCCCGGGCCGCGTCTTGCTGCAAAACTGGCGGATACTGGACTTGCAGGCGCCTGGAGAACAGGGATTTTGACAATTTGCAGGCCAGCGCGTGAGTTATGTTGGCAGACATGTATGTGAGTTTGGCCCAGGAGCGCCTGCAAGACCGCTGGTGCCTGTGCAAGGCCAAGGAGGGGCAGCACAGGTGGCGGGCGTGGCCTGGCAGGTGCCTGTGCATCTGGAAGCCGGGCTTTGAAGGCGGCTGCTTAGGGCGAAGGGGTGTGGGAATCGGGACCAGGAGGTGGTGTGTGTGCGCGCGCACGCGTGGTGGTGGCGCGCGGCCTGACCATGCAACAGACAGTGCGCTCAGGCGTGGGGGCAGGCAGTGCGCAAAAGTGCATGCACAAGCCCGGCAGTATGGCAGCAGCAACTGGCATGAGATGAAGGTGGTGGTCTGTCCCCGCCCGCATGGCAGGCGCTGCGCAAGCCCCATGCTGCAGGCGCCAGCAATGCCGCACTGCCCAGCCAGCCACCCAGGCCTCAGCGAGCGCTACTTGTCGCACCCGTCACCAGCAGGGTGCTGCCCCCCTCTCCTCCCCCCGCCATGCCCTCCTCTCTGCGTCCCCCACGAGCCCCGCGCCCGCTCCTCTCCCACCGCCCTCCCCTTATTTACCCTCTCTCCTCCCACCCTCCTGCCACCGCCACATACCACCGCCAATGCAAAAACCACCCACATCAACCCACCATTGAGCGGTATGTCGTCATCCCCGCCTGGCAGCTCTGCAGGCTTGGCCTGGGCGATGAGGCTGGACACCACCTTCTTGCGCTTCCCCCGCTGCTGCGCCTCCACCGCTTCCTGCGCAGGGGGTGGGTGGTTGAGTGGGGGGGGGGGTGAGGGCACACAGCTTTCTCGGCTCCTCGGGGCCAATTCTGTCATGCTCATCCAGGGATCACCACTTGGCAATGGCGCAATCGCTGAAGCGAACCCGGACAAGCACCCAACACGTCCTCCTTTCACCTTGACAGCATTCTCCAGCTCCTCATCGGTGTGGGCCACAATTTCAGGCCCATCAACCGCCACATCAGCACCCGCACCGCTATCCTCCCCCTCCTCATCATCCTCGGCAGCAGCCGCCTTGGCACCAGTTGCACCCGTGGCGGTGGCAATGCCGGCCTTGGAGGCAGCAGTGCCGGCGGCAGCGGCCGCAGTGCCGCCACCTGCTGTGCCGGCGCGCGCGTCCTTGGCTGCCGCTGCGGCGCTGGCGGCAGCCGCGGTGGTGCCAGCCACTGGCTTGCCGCCTGCGGTCGCTGCAGCATCATCATCATCATCCTGTGCACCTGCAGCGCCACCGCCACCGCCAGCTGCCTTCTTGGTGTCCGCCCCTGCTCCTGCACCGTCGGCGTCGGCGCCACCCGCAGCCGCAGAATTTGCAGCGCCGCCTCGAGTGGTGCCAGCAGCTGCTTTGGTTGCTGTATCAGTGGCTCCGGTGTCTGTTGCGCCAGCACCCGCATGCTTGGCCGCTGCCGAGGCGCCAGGCGCGGTGGTGCTGGCAACAAGCTTGGCGCCGCCAGTGCTGGTGTCCCCACCAGCGGTCAGGGCCTCACCCGTTGCGCCTGGCAGCTGCTTGCCTGTATCAATTGACACACCACCGCCACCAGCTGCCTGCTTGGATGCTGCTGCAGTGGCACCGGGTGCGGCGGTGCCCGCTACATGCTTGCCGCCGGTGGTGGCGGTGGTGGTGGTGGCACCACCCGTGCCAACACCTTTCTCGGCCGCCTGTGCCGCTGCTCCTGGGGATTGTGCGACCACCGCGGCCGCCAGCAGCAGCGCCAGCAGCAGGTCCTGCAAGGACGGCAGGGGCGGGGTTCGCAGGGTTTAGAGGCCGCCCGCTGTCGCAGCAGGCACACCCACGCCCCAGCTGTCCATCTCACCCTTCTCATCGTTCCCAGTGAGCGCTCAGCTCTTGAACGCATACATTCAAGTCAGGCCCAAGTTTGGCGGTGCGGAGCCCTGTGCTGAAATTGTGCGCGAACAATCAATGCGAGCGCAAACAATTGAATGGCAAGCGTGAAGGCGCCCCTTTCACAGAGGGCCTCTTGCCTGCCTGGCGGCGGCGCCGCGGTGCCGCCCGTGCCACCTCATCCGAAAGATTGCATCTTTGTTGTGATCTCGTGGCTGCTCAGAGAGCTGTGCAAATGACGACAGTCCAAAAAACGGTGCTCAATAATGTGCAATAAATGGGCGCCGAGCAGACGTGCAAGGGGCAGACAACCGATGGAAGCACGGTCACCGCTGCCCGCCGGCCCCGCCTCCTCCCACCCCCGTTGGGTCGCCGCTACCCAAAACCTTGCCACCGCTGCCTGCACCGTCGCTGCTGCCATCACTGCCCTTCTGGTTCTTGGCACCACCGCCGCTGCCGCTGCTGCTGCCGCCTCCCTGCTCCAGCTCCAGCTGCCGTGCCGTCTTGGGCAGGAAGTACAGCTCAGCGTACCGCTGCAGAAAGAGGCAGGGAAAGCGGCGCACAGCAGGGGAAAAGAGGATGAAATCCAAGCCAGGGACGACTCTGCGCTTTGAAACAGACAAACGGGCATCGTGCTGCACCCTGCCTAGTAGGGAGCTTCAAACTCCGGCGTAAGTCAAAAGAGGCCAGGCCCACGAGGCATGCTCAGGCGCTGCTGCACGGCCCGCCGTGCTTGCCTTGACTACAGCACCCGCCCCACCCCGCCCCACCTGCAGCGCCCCCAGCCAGTAGCAGTGCAGCGCCTCCATGGTCAGCTGCTCCCGCACAAACTCCTGGCCCTGCCGTGGGATGGGCGGCTGGTAGTCCAGGTTGATGGTGCGCTGCACCACCTCCTTGATGATCGGGGCTGCAGGGGGGTCAAGTAAGGTGCGTGTTTTGAGGAATTTGCCGTCCAGTGTTGAGCTTCAAGCTTTGTTGCATGACATCTCCGCAGCACACCCCTCCCAGCTCTGAGCCCTCATGCGCCACGGCAGTTTCCCACCCAGCCATAAGCCCCATCCCAGGTGCCTGTGCAGGTTGGGTTACTTGTCAGGCGTCCACCCATCAGCCAAGTGATCCTCACCCTTCCCGCACTTCTTGCCTCCCCCACACGCTCACCAGTGAAGTTCCGGAACATGTCTGGGTCCACCCCGTCATGCCGCGCCGGCAGCTTGATCACATGTTGCTGGTCCTGCAGCGGTGAACAGGCAGGGCAGGCACGTTAACCACGGTGCAAGGTACGGGCAATTGGCGTGCTGCACCAAGACAGGTGCTGCACCAAGGCAGGCGCCCTGCAGGGCTGTGCATGCAAGGATGTGACTGCCAGCACCGTATGGATCCCCTCCCTCACTGAACTTACCACCAAGGCTGGCTCAAAGAACTCCTTGTAGGTGGACTCAAACTTGAACACCATGGAACCGCAGGCCAGCTTGTACTTGAGGGCTGCAGGTGTGTGCGGATGCAGGGGCCAGGGGGTCACGCGGGGTGGGGTTGGGGCACGGGAGGCCATACAAGGGACGTACGAGGCCACATTGTAAATGAGGCATGTAAGTGAGGGCGAGGAACGTGGGGTTCGTACCGTTCAGGGCATGCCCTCTCAAATCCCTGCCTTCCGACCTGCTTTGCCTCACGCCTGCTGCGCTGATGCCCTGCACCGCCCCGCTCACCACCGCTGTAGCTGAACCCCGCTGTGTGGATCAGGTACTTGTAGTCGCACTGCCCATCCAGCCAGACAAAGTTGTCGTGCTTGCTGATGGCCTGGCCCTGCAGGAGTGTGCAGCGGGCACAGCAGGTGCAGCAGCTTCAGTGAGGTCAGGCCCACAGCCAACACACAAAGCTGGTTGTCACGGCATGTTTGGCACGGCATGGCCCTGCAGGAGCAGGCACAGCAGGCACAGCTGGCCGCGGGAGCACGTGTTTGATAGCTAACCACATGTGCCATCATCATGCTTGGTTCCGCCTGCCTGGTTCCTGCTGAAGCGTTTGCTTCACCTTGTGCCACCCTGATCAGGCGTGCCCTCACCTGCTTGACTTGCACAAAGCCGGTGTCCTGGATGTCCAGCTCGCACCCAAAGGCCTCCTTGGAGCTCAGGGGGGCTGCACCACATGTGGAGCAGCGGGGCAACTTGGGTTAACATTGAAGGTGGCAGGCGTTGGGTGAACATTTACAGGTCACAGCATGGGGCCCGGCAGGGCTTGACGTTGCATGGGGCAGCAGCGAGGCACGCACCCAGAAGATGGTGTGTGGCGGGTAAGCGACACTACACACCCACTCTGCCTCCCATGCCGCAGCCTTCCTGCTTGTCAAGCCCATATCCGCCAATTATATCCCAGGAACATCCACCCCACCTGCCCACCCCCCGCCCCACCTGAGCCATTGTCGTAGCTCTGCAGCAGGGGCATGAGCCCCCGGCGGGGCCCCACCTTCCAGTTGGAGCGGTGGAACAGCTCGGAGTGGCGCTCGTGCCAGGCAAGCATGTCGCTCTTGTGCTGGAGCAGCGACTGCATGGGGGCGGGAGGGTGAGGGAGTAAAGAACATGAGAAAGAGAGACAGCAGGAGGGATGTGGGCCCAGGAGAGCATGTCGCTCTTGTGCTGGCTGTGCCACAGGTGCGTCACATAAGCCACAGGCCTGCTGTGCCTGCTGTGCCAAGCAAGCACGTGTTCACACCCCACACGGCGGGGCCAGCTGCTTCTTATGTTCCCCTCACACAAACCCGTATCCCCCCAACAGCGCCCCCACGCACACACCTGGATGGCTGGCCAGCTGCTGTTCTGGTACCGGGCCTCAGGGTAGCAGTAGTATGTGAAGTCGGGGACCGGGATGTCGGTGTGCGCGTCGTCTGCAAGGGAACAGGCCGTCGCAAGTTGACCAGTGTCATTTGTATGAGCAGCAGTGTGTGAAGAAGGGCACCGGGGTGTTGGTGCGCGCGTCATGCGCCG
The DNA here is from genome assembly GCA_029339195.1 of Micractinium sp. NFX-FRZ. Taxonomy (NCBI): domain Eukaryota; kingdom Viridiplantae; phylum Chlorophyta; class Trebouxiophyceae; order Chlorellales; family Chlorellaceae; genus Micractinium; species Micractinium sp. NFX-FRZ. Next base: position 95,835 of record JAPTJF010000221.1, read on the forward strand.
AAGTGTTGGGGGGGCGGCGGAAGTAGAAGGTCTAGCGAAGGCCACCCCCCACGTGACTAGCGTACATGCCATCCCTATTCTGCACACACCCCAGGCCCCTCCCTCTACCCTGCCTGCACCAGATCACCACTGCTGCGCCGCATGTGGCGCATTCTTAATCAAGCCCCGCACCCATCCCCCCGCCCAGCACAAGCCCACCCACCCACCCGTGCACATCGCAAACGCTGGGACCTTGTTCTTCTGCGCCCGCCACGTCACCCCAAAGTCTTCGGTCTCCACAATAAAGTGCATCTCCCGCCCCGCCAGCAGCGCCTTCAACTCCTCCTGGTGCACCTCCACCGCATCTTGCAGCAGGCCCAGCATGCACCGCTTCTTGTGCACCTGGTTGGGGGGCGCCACCTGCGGCGCAGGCCACAAGCACGGGGGTGGGCACGTGAGCAGGGCAGAGACAGGGCACCGCTGCCACATCTCCTCTATGTCTACCTCAGCCAGCGCGGCAGCAGCACGGTGCCACAGCCGCGTGCACCCTGCAGCCAGCCACAGGGCTGGCCCCCCACCTGCAGTATGTCCATCACCACCCAGCCAGCTTGGCAGCAGCATGGTGCCACAGGGCCCCTATGTGTAACACCCAGTAAGTGTGGCAGCAGCATAGTGCCACAGGGCTGCCCAGCCCACCTGCAGTATGTCCATCACCACTCGGCCGGTGCCTTCATCGGTGCGCAAAATGATTTCATCCATGCCCGGGTGATACCTACAGTGATCAGACGCATCAGGCGCATGGCATGTGGGTGCTCAGGTTTGCGCGGAAAGGTAGGGCAACAAGCCAGCCAGCGCCACAAAGAGGCCGGCATCTCACAGCACCCAGGCAGCACCCAGCATTACGCACCGCCCAGGGCTCTCCCAAGCAACACTGCAGGCGCTTGATGTGCTGGACTGCGAGCACCCAGCGCAGCACACCCCGTCGCAAGTAGGCAGCAATAGGCAGCACCCAGCAACCACAAGGCACAGCATTCAGACAGACCGCTCACTTGCCCTGCTGCCAGTGCTTGCCCCCCACATCAAGTGACACAGCAACCACTTGCACGTCTTCCCCAAGCCACGCTGCCGCCTGCACCAGGTAGCAGCGACAGCAACATGACACCACTGGAAGGGCCCAAGCTCACTTGTTCCACATTGAGTCGCGCAGCACCTGCAGCGCCTGCTCCGTCGTCTGCGTGCTCTGGTTGGCGGCCGCCCACGCTTTTGTGAACCACACATCCAGCGCCGGCTGAATCCAGCTGTAGCGGTCAAAGCAGGTGCCGCCCTGAGGCTGCTCCTGCTGCTGCTGCTGTTGTGCCTGCTCCTGTTGGGGCTGCTCCTGCAGGAAGGGTGATGGAGGGTGCGGCGGGGCGTACGTTCCTTTGGCGGCGGTTCAGCCGGCGACGGCGGTTCAGTGACGCTGCCCCCCAAAAGCCAGCGGCCTACCTTGGTCCCCTCAAAACCGCACTGCCTGACCCTACCTGACCAGAGCCGCCGCTGTTGAGCCGCACAAGCTCCACCTGCGGGCCGTGCAAGGCTGTTGCCGCGGGGGCCGGCCCGCTGCTGTGCAGCCTGCTGATGGAAAAGCTTCCTAGCACGAACGCCGCGAGCACCATCGCCGCTAGCCTTGCCGGCATAGCGGCACGCGCCTTGCGGGTCATCGCGGAGCCTCGCGACGGCGACCTGTGCTTGACAGGCAACTGCTGAAACGGGGATGGCGACAGCCGCCCATTCATGGTAACGGGCTAGTGAGGAGAAGAAGAAGAAGAAGAAGGTGACACGCTTGGGTGACTGGGGGGTGATACGCGACAGCCTGGCTGGCGGCGG